>APFE031127759.1:0-17613 GCA_000404065.3 Pinus taeda | reverse complement strand
TATTATTATTCTAACAAGACAATATGTGGCACCAACCATCAATTATGGACACAATCCTTCTAGATGCAAAAAATGACATGAGCATGGCCACCTATTCAAAGAATTCCTACTCAATTAGACATACCAACATCAGAAACCTCAAGATACAAAAGATAAATATGAGTTTGAAAAGGTTACCAACATAAGAAGATTAAATAAGAAAATCAATGGAGGAATATTAGGGGATAACCCAAAGAAAGTGACATATACTCATCCCTATCAAACCCAGAAGAAAATACAATGAACATTGAATAGGAAAAGGAAGACGAGAAAGAGAATGCAACGAAGGAAATAGATGGGAAACAATATCATCTAGCTAAAACATGGAATCTTCATAATCAAAATGAAGATAACAACTAAGAGGATGTGCACATGACCCAAGAACAAGAGGTACCCACTGAAATAGAGGAGACTGAGGAAATGGAACTCAAGAATGCAATTCTCCAAGTGATAGTAGAAACATGAAGAAACAAAGACCCATTGTCAATCACAAACAAGGAAGTAGAACTAATTTCAAACTCTTACAAACATAGGAAAAATCCTCCTTATACTATATTAGGAATCAAGAAACCTAACAATAAGGAAAATACAAAATATTCCAAGGAGGAAAAAGAAACAGGAGAAAAGAGTAATAAGAAATTGATTTAGGAAATGGAAGTGCTTTTGGTCAACTATGGAAGGATAACACCAATGATAAATTCCTTTCAACCAACCACCCTAGGATATCTATGAAAATAATCTCATGGAATGAGGGGTATGAATGGAAAGTCGAAGTACGTAATTCATAAGACCAAAATCCTACAATTAAAACCAAATATAGGTATGATTTAAGAAATTAAGTGTGGAGTCACATAGATTTGAATGAATAGTAAGTGTACCATGGAAGAATAGTCATGTAATGGAAATAGATGCATGTTTGGCCTCAAGATGTTTAACTATGTTATATAGCTTAGGGGAAATAATTCTATTAGATTCCATGACCACTCAAAGAACCCTAATAGAAAAATCTCAGAAGGTAGGATCAAAATTGTATAGGTACATCACCAATGTTTATGGATCCACTTAAAGAGAGAATTAATTTTCATCAAAGTTTGGAACAAATAAATGGAAAATTCAAGATGAAAATTGGATAATACGGGTGATCTTACTATAATAAATTTGCTAGCTAAAAATAAGCTAGGGCTTCAGACTCAGTTTAGTTTCAAAGCATGATATATCATATGACGCTAAGAAATGAATAAACTAGTAATATAATCTACACATAGAATCATCATAGAGGAGAAGAAGCTCAAATTTTCTCAATATTAGACAATTTTTTATATATATTAAAATTGCTAATTCTTACAAGAATGGACATTGATGCTTTAATCATGCCCAACTACGACTCTGATCACTAGCCAATAACTATGAACATCGACTAGAAGGAAACTTGATAAGCAAACCTTTTTGATTTGAAACATTTTAGATTTGGCACGCTTCTTTCATGACAAATATAGAAAATTAGTGGAGAGAGTCTCCTGTCCTTCAATAGTTTACTTATCCACTACATAGAAAAGATCCTCTAGCAAAAGCTTTTGTGGAAGCTCCTATAAAAGTATCCCAAAAATATATTTGTAGCTGAGGTAGGCACGTGGATGTTTTAATGGATATTTTTTTAAAAACGATTTTACAATACACAAATGCACTAGTACGTTATATAATTATATGCACCAGTGCTGAATAACACATGGTGCATTGTGGTAGATTTAATTTTTTATAAAAAATAAAAATGTAATCGTGTGTTAAGTACATAATGCACGCTAGTGTGTATACTACTCCATAGTATTAGAACACCTCCAATTCTATACTCTCACTATGACCTAGTGGTAAAGGGGTACATGAACACCTCAATGCACTTATTATATTGTACGCATCGATGTCATTAGTTGAACTGAAGGCCTCAGTGCTTAATAGAAAGTGGTGCAACACTGTAGGGTTATTTTTTATATGAATAAAAGAAATGGTGTGCTACCTATTAAAGGTGCATTGGTGCGTAAACTACTTGATAGCACCAAAAAATATTAAATTTAAAAAATGTCAATCGTAAAATTCATTTTTACCATTTCAGTGTTATACTCCAATGAAGCACTAGCGTTATTCATGTATTGAAATGCTATAGTGCACAAATAACAAGTTGCATTGCAATAGGGTTTTTAATTTAAAAAATAGTGGTGCGCTTAGGAAATAGTACACACCAGTGTTGTTACTCCAGCACACTGAAATAAGATTAAATAAAAAAAATCTACAATCGTAAAATTTATTTTTACCATTTGTAGTGTTGTAGAGCTCTCAAGCACCAGTGATATTATTGTCTCTGTAAAGAACCTTGCCATCGGTGCTTCACTTTCTTTCCATCCTTTTGTTTTTTGCTGAATGTGTTGCTTTCGATTTTTCTCAAAAGGTACTCAAATTTGTTTTTTTTTTTTTTTTTTATTTACGTGGCAACCATGCCTCCCTGGCGAGCAAATATCAAGGTAATGTATATTTTCTCTATAATTTAATTTTTTAGCATGGTAGAATTGAAATTAGGTAAAAAGACCCATTGTTTTTTTGTTCCTATGTGGTGCGTTTGACAGGTTTGACTCACACCGATTGTGGTGCACCCTGTAAATTTATAGGATGCGCCGAAATCAGTGCATTCTATTGTTCCATTGCAGTGTTACAATGCATTTGGTAAATCTATAAACACTGAGAAAAATTATAATTTTTACGATGATGCGTTGGGTAAAAGTTACTTCATAGTGCGCTTATTTTTACCAAACACACTGCAAGCATAATATTAAAAAATATAGTTTGGTTTGTTCGTTAACCTGAACATTCCATTTTGGTGAAAAAAGGTTATGCACACACACCGATGTGAAATGTTAGGTTGACGCACTGTGTTGAAAAATAAAGATAAACAATATGTTTAAATGTATGCAAACCAAAAGCAATGCGTCAAGTCACTGTAAACACTGTGGTTAGTGCTTTCATATTTTCTGGTGCATCTTTTTTGGTTCATCATTGTTTGTTTCACACATCAAGGATGATTTTTTTTTTTTTATAAATGAAAGTAATATGTCCATATTTATAAGCACATTTTTCATTTAATAAAGTAAATTATGTTTTATATATGAGGCTAATGTATTTTATGAGTCAATCATGCAGAAGAGACACCAATAGAGGGAGGGGCAACAACAACAGGAGAAAATGGCAGACCAATACAATATGGCTTGATTGTAGGAGGCACAAGAGAGGGAGATATATTTATGCCCTCACCCTATTACTATAGTGACCCAAGTCCTGTTGAGGAATATAGGCCTCTTTAAGTACTATGAGGAGGCTACATCCTTGAAGAGGCACTTTGGGTTGTTGGCATAGCTGATCTGTCAGTGGGATGTATGCCAACAGGCTTTCTGTGTCAGTCTTGACACGTGGTATAGGTCCAGTGAGGAGAACATTTATTTTATCACTGTACTATCTAGGAGAGGAGAGGATTTTCCCCATTTCCCTAATGTTTGTCATGGTGTTGTAGTAGGGAGTCAACTTTTCTACTCTGAGAGATATGTTGGGGATCATGCAATGCGTCCAACATATTTTCAGGTGTGTGGTGCACATATACGAATTTATTCCTTTCGTGTAGAGGAGGTTAGGTACATTAATTTCCCTATTTTGTTTTATGTTAATTATTTCATGTAGAGGCTATGATGTATTGGATCATTTGCCATTGTTTGCAATAGTTTTGTATGGATTTAGATAGATGTCATTCTATGATACATGGGAGGGTGAACTTCCCTTTTGCTTAAGATATTTTTTGTTTTTTTTAAAGATTTCCGGAGATGAGGCCTACTTTTGATCGTCGCCAACCTAGGTCGATCATTAAGGTGCGACTGTGCATGTGGGGTGAGATGATTCCCAAGAGCGGCCTGTAAAAATATGGTGATATAATTGTAATTGTCCAAGAAATTTAATCTAAATCAAGAGACACAATTCTACTCTACTGCTATGAGGAAATTAATTCACAATTTAGAACAATATTCACAAACATGCATCAATCACATACACAAGTATACATATTTATCTAGGGGAAACCAACTAGTAAAAACCCCTTAATACTCTTAAAATAATTCAGATGAATAGTGAATGTATTACAATTGCTTTCTCACTCTGAGCTCAACCGACAAATGAATAACATTTCGCTTTGCTCAATGAGAAGCTCTAACACAGAATTAGTCAATTTCTACCTCTGTTTCATCCCCTATTTCCTTGTGCAAATCCTAAGGAATTAGGCCCCTATTTTAGGAAATTTTCTCCAATTGATTGCACAATTCCCAAGGTTGGATATCTAACTACATGCCACACTTTTACGCTCAAGACTAGTCTGCCACTGAGGTTACACTTCCTTGGAATCTCCCCCACAACTAGGGAACTCGACTTTTCTACATGCACTACCTATTTTTGGCTGATTTATAAGTTAACTGGATGATCATTGAGTTAGATTTTTGTCCCTCTATACAACTAACCTCCAACTAGTTTTATCAATAATTAGAACTAGTTTAATTGAATAAAATTTGAAATAACTGAACTAGATTGCTACAAATTAGCAATCACACATGCATAATTGGATTGCAAGCCCTCTAACATGAATTTACTGAGCTAATCCAGTGACAAGATCCATGTCATGTCAGTTTTTCATGTTTGAAAAAAATAATTATATGAAGCAAGCTTCCTGAGCCTAGTATGTCCACATTGAAAGTCATCAAGTGAAGTAAGGAAGATGTGCCCATCCAAACCTATACTTCAAACATGGTCTAGTATGACTTTGAATTTTGGTTTGATATACTGATGATGTTTTCTTCATAGGTAATGAGCCTCTGATAATCAAAGTAAGAGGGATATGGCCTCTGAAGTTCAAAATGAAGAATCATGGCATGATGGATATGTATATGTATATGTATATGTATTATGTTGTCTATACATACATATACATACATATACATACATATACATATATATACATATCTCTCTCTCTCTCTCTCTCTCTCTATATATTATTATATATATATATATATATATATACTTTTTCCAATATAATATTTGATTTGATGACTTGTATGAATAAGACACTACTGCCATTGTGACATGATGATTAAGTTGGTACCAAACATGAGCATGATGATATGTTTATGATCTATAGAGAGTAGGACTGATCAAGAACACTGAGCGAGCTCTTCCCCCTTGTCTTAGCTTCGAGGGTGAGGAATTGAGATAGATGGCTCTTGGGGTTAAGGGATCTTTGGAAAATAGGGTTGTAGATTTTTCTCCCCTATCTGTCACCCATAGGATGTGTGTGATCCTTGTCCATTTTGATAAGTCGAGTATCTCCCCTTATCTTGGTCTATGTAGAGTATACCCTAGTTGGCATCATACCCACAAGTTGGGCTTGTTGGGATTGTCCCTCCCCTTCTTGACAATGTGTTGACAAGGCTTGGTGTTGTGTGATCCTTACCTTTGGTAAGTCGAGTATCTCACCCATGCTTAGATTATTATTCAGGTTTTTTACTACATGACTCCTGAGGATCATTGTTGGTAATATCAATGAGGCAATAGGATGGGTTGAGATGTGCTCCCCTATATCACCTATTGCTCAGTATGGGGTTGGAGATTTTTTGATCCCGCATGAGATTTCAAGTTGAGATGTGTTCCCTGATATGGTTTTAGGTTGATATGTGCTCCTTGATGATAAGTTCTTTGATGTTTCTCGGGTTGTAGCATTGGGATCCCTGCTGGCATTGATTCTGAGTGGTAACAATGGCTCCCCTCCGATATCAAAATGATTCTTCTTTTAGATTTGATAATGTTAATCATATAAGTAGGAAAAATCAAGAGATAAGTAGGAATAAGAAAGAGATGAGTAGTGATGACATTTGATGATGAGATACTCAAGATTGGATACGATTTGATGACAAGATATTTATGATGATTACATGGTGCAGTTGGAATTGATCCCTAGCTAAGAGGTAGTGTCAATTTTACAGCTTAGTGAAAAATTCCAACCATGGAACGAGATTCCTCTTTTCAAGAGGACCAATTTTGACTATTGAAGCACTTAATTTGGACAAGGGAAAGTGTATTCTTGAATTAAAGCCCACATGTGCATATTTGATCAGGTTAGCCATAAAACAAATTGGACACCCTTAGAAGGCTAAAAATACAAGTGACCTCAACCTCATATGGATATTATCATGATACATTCTTCGATTCTCTTCTTTAGTTTGGCTCACATAGGTCTAAGTCAAGTTCATAGAGATTAGTTGGTGCAGGACCGAAATTGCAGGGTTCGAAGCTCACATATCTACTTTTAGGGTTTTGGGTCTCGACTGTAGGCATGTCATGGAGAAATTTCGACCTAAGCATTTTATCCGTATGAATGACACATCTTCCTTGTGACTAAAACCTAAAGATTGAATTTTTTAGTTGACTTAAGTTTTCGCCCATTGACTAGAGAGTTCAAGAGTTGACTACAAACAATGACAATTTACTACAGGTTACAGAATCAGGTTTTTTGGATTATTGGCATGGTTGGGTTCATCTCATGGATATTACCTAGCTGATTTTTCTAGATATGTTTATGATAAAAGATATGGATCACTGTACTCTCTCTTTTCTAAATCATTCATTTCCAATCTAGTAAGAATAATAATTTGAAGGGTTTTCACTGTAGTGGGTTTTACCTTGGTCTCCAACCAATCCTAGTGTCTCTATGTGATAATTTTTTTCTTTTATTATTCCTTTATGTTCTGCTAAATTGATGATGATATTGTTCTTTCTATATATATGCATATGATGCTGAATAATGAAGTAAATCTTAATAATGTTATGATGTTGTGGGGTGAATTCTATATGTAAATAATGAAATGAAATTATCAAAGAAAACGTCAATATAGCCCTAAGGAAACATTAACATAGTTAACTACCTCCAAGTTATTTGATGATGTGGAAATTTGAATTTTCTCAATTTGACCACAGAAAATTCAAATTGAGACTTTCTTGCTACACTTCTCAACATTCCCTCTTAGCAAGAAATGAATTTTCAACCACTCCTTTCCTACAGCTGTGGAATTCAAACTTCCCTATCGAAAAATTCTTTGTCAATATGTCAACATCTTATTACTCTGTCAGAATGTATTGTAGCAAAATTATCCTCCTCTACACACAGTCTCGTAAATGATGATTCCATACATCTATATGCTTGGATGAACAGCGAAATACTAGATTCTTAGAGAGCTTAATGCAACTCTGATTATCACAATAGATCACAGCTGGATCCATATCCTATCCAAATAGCCCACAAGTATCTTTCTCATCCAGATCACCTCACATGTTCCTTGAATTGCAGCCATGTATTAAGATTCTACCAAGTTGAGCGGCATAAACCTCTACTTTCTGCTGTACCAAGAATTTGTTGTGGACCCAACATTGAAAATTCCACCTGATGAACTCCCCACCCATTTTACATCCATGAATCCATAGATATTCATTCTTTCTAGACATCTATACCGTAATCCATACTGGCTAATGCCTCTAAGGTACCGTAAAACATGCTTAACTACCTTCCAATACAATTTTATCAGCCTAAACATAGCTTGGCTTAGTTGGTTTACTGCATAGCACATATATGGTCATGTTTTCACAAGATACACTAGTGAACCCAATTGCTACTGATAAATGGTAGCATCAACCTCTTCACCTGGAATGACATTCTCCTTCTTGCAATAGGTCGCTAGAGGTGTCTCCATGGGATTACAAATCTCCATGCCAAACCTCCAAAATATCTCAGTGGTATACTTTCCTTAATACATGAAACATTCCCCATCATCTTGCCATACTTCTAGCCCAAGGAAGTAGTGCACAAGATCCATGTATTTCATCTCAAATTCCCTTGCAAGGTCCTCCTTGCACTAGTTGACCAGCTTCTCATCACTTGTCAATATTAAATCATAAATATATAAAACAATGATAAGCAATTTACCTTCTACCAAAATATGATAGAGGTTTGCATTTGCTTCACTTTTGGTAAAGCCCAATTGAATGAGACAATTTTCGATCCGATTGTACCAAGCTTGGAAGCTTGTTTAAGACCATACAATGCTTGCCCGAGTTTGCACACATGAGACTCCCGATCAAATGTATCAAAACCTTCTGGTTGCTCGATGTACACTTCCTCCTCAATACCACCATTGATAAATGTTGTTTTGACATCCATATGGTGGATCTTCCACCCCATCTGCGTAGCTAGTGTAAGAAATAATCTAGTGGATGAATACCTTGCTACAGGAGAAAATGTTCCCTCATAGTCAATTCCCTCAACTTGAAAAAATCATTTTCCCACAAATTTGGCCTTATACTTCTCTATGCTTTTGTTTTCTGCATGCTTAAACTTGAAGATCCATATCGAACCCACAACTGATTTATTTTCCAGTCTTTGGACCACTTCCCAAACACTATTCTTCATGGTGGATTTATATTCTTACACCACTACATTAACCCAAAATATTTTCTTAACTACTTCCTCAAAATACGATGGCTCAGTATCTACATGCTCAGTCGTTAATGCCATGTAGCTAGTGTACCTCTCAAGTGACCTCCTTTTCCTATGAAAATTTGAAGGAGCTCCCACATTCTCCCTCGCATCCTACACTAATCTATCAACTTCCCTAGTTCTCATTATGCCTTCTCTAGATGATTTTTCTTGAATGGATGTCTCCACTCCACCTCCTCTCTGATCCTCCATTTGTGGCTACTCCACAACTTCCTGAGGCTCCTCCTTTGGAGCTAAAATGTCCTCTTCTGGTTGGATCTGAAGCTCCCTCGAAAGGGAGCATCTCATTGCTTTTTCATTATCAAACTTTAGATCTAGTCACACAATTGTCATTCTAAGGGAAGGAAAGTACACTCAATAATTGTATGGAGTTTTGGTGTAACCCCCAAAATCTCCCAACTCCATTGTCGACTCAATTTTCTTCCTCAAATATTTGGAGACATGGCAATAAATAGAGGCTCCAAAAATTTTGAAGTGAGACACATCCGAATTTCTCCCCGAGAAAGCCTCCTCTAGAGTAATCATACCAAGAATCTGACGAGGACTCTGGTTTTGCAAGTAGACTATTGTGTTACATGCCTTTGCCAAAAAATGCAGTGGTAGGCCTTGCTCATGTTGCATAGCTCTCCTAGTCCCCCTAATGATACAGTTCTTTCTCTGAGATACCCCATTCTGTTGTGGGTTCTTGGGTGTTGGGAGCTCTCTTCAAATGCCCTCTTTCACACATAAATCCTTCAAGTCATTTGAAACATAATCACTTCCATTTTCACTCCTAAGTGCCTTGACCTTCTTGTCTGTATCTTTCTCAACTAGTGCCTTGAATTCTATAAAATTTCATAATGTCTCATCCTTCTTCTACATGAACAAGATCCAACACTTCCTTGATAAATCACTAATAAAAATAACATAGTTCTTATTTCCGGTAGTGGAGTTTGTTGAGAAGGGTCCATAAACATCAGAGTGGAATCTATCCAAGAATGCAAGTGGTTTGTTGTCTCGATCATGGAATGTGGATTTCACATACTTCCCCAAGGTACAACCCTTTCAGACATCTTTCTACGCAAGTGATCCTTTAGGGAGGCCAATGGTTATTTGTTGCACAATTTTTAAGGTTTGATGATTAAAATGGCCCAATATCCTGCGCTACAACTCACTGACATCATGACCTTGCACTTTCTCTGCCTTAGTGTTTAATGCAACACAATCTTCGACATCAAATTTATACAGGTTCTTCACAAAAACCCCGATCTTCTTCACCTTCCTAGTAGCTATGTGCCTCAGAAAGGCTTTACCTTTACTAAAGATTACACCATTGCCGCAGTCTTCCAAAATTGCTATAGAGATGAGGTTATTCTTCAGGCCTGGAACAAAAATGACATCTTTGAGGTGAAAAGTAGATCTCGACTCCCTCTTAAAGGTTACCGTACCAATCCCGGTAGCATTGTACCTTCAGTTATCCCCAAGCTCAATATGCATCTGGAGATCGTCTCCAATTCACTAAAAAACTCTCTACACCTTGTCATGTGGAATGAGGTACTTGAATTCAAGTACCACACACTCCCCATCATAGCATTGGCCATGCATGTGATAATTGTGAAGTATAACTCGAAATGTGAAGCCAATGCTTCACCTAATGTTGCTCCTCAGTTCTTCTTCCTATACTTTTATGTGGACACTTTGTAGCACAGTGCCAAAATTTATGACAATTGAAGAATTTTATTTTGGAAAAGTCTTTCTTCTTTCCCCCTTGGTTGGACTTCAATTTTGTTTGATATTTCTTCCCTTTTCCCTTCTTTTCCTTTCCAACCAATGAAAAATTTTGTTTGTCTTATCCCTTGGATGAACTTACATCTCTGGTATTTCGCCTGATCTCTTCTTGTACAAAATCAAACCATAAGAGTTCCTAATTCGATAATTTATCCACCTCATTCACTGAGTCCTAGTGGATATTTCATCTTTTCAGAAGGCCTAGAAGAGGTAGGCTTAGTAGGTCATCTTCTGTGACATTCACACCAACCCCTCAAAGGTCATCCTAAAATTGTGTAAACTTGGGGAGATACTATGGAATAGTATCCTTGTCCTGAATCTTGATGTTTTAAACTTTACCTTTGAGGGAAAGTTTCCTATGGCCACTACTATTCTCGAATAGATTTGTTAGTGCCTTCCACATTTCCAAAGAAGATTCTTTGCAATGGATATTTGAGACACGGTCTCACACTCCTTCCAAGATTATTCTTTGCACCTTGGCTACATCTTTCTGATATTGGAATAGGTTATGGGCATCAGTTGATCCTCATTTTGGAATGCTTTTCTTGACATATTCCAAAAATCTATTGCCATAAAGAACTACCTCCATGTGATCTTCTTGACGGTGCTGGACCTGCTAAAATTCACGGGATCACCCCGATATGAAGTCCCAACTAGACCTCACACCATTTGGTGTGCGAGTCCCATATGGTATGATGGTCTGGTCGCCATTGTCTTAAGGATTTGCCTCAACTCTTGCTTGTCAGCGGAGGACAATGTTTCGTTTTGTCTTTGAGAAAGTGAGGTTCACGTGCTTGGTGAGTGTAAGTGTACTTGTGTCAATTGTTCTTTCTCTATGAGGGGAAAAGCGTGAAGCTGAGTTCCAGGTTGAAAGGGATCAGTCCCAACTCGACTAGGAACACACAACACAAAGGACATACATAGCTTCCGTCGAAGTAGTCCACTCGAATGTGGCAATCACAACATACAAGGTAAGGTAACACATACAAAACTCACAGAGTAGTCCGAGACGAGTGAAACAGTTGTTACAACAAGGTTCATGTGAAAGTTCTTTCTAATGTCTAGCAAAGTAGTCGGCACGGACAGGGCATCATTAACAGCATATACAATACATTTCCATTAATATGTTATGCATTACAACAAATGAATCAGTTTACATGTAGAACACATGGTTAAAACAACATGCATTACAAGTGTTAAAGATCAGTCTTACAACAAATAAAATACATGTGTAAAAACGTGATGGCATGTTGACATGCTTTTGAATTAAGCAAAAGTTCCAAGACACATCGTTACACCATACGTCATTAACCCTATCACTGGGGCATTGGAGCCACTACTTACTCCTCAAAGAAAAGATTACAGACTCTCTTGGCTATGTCGGAGGAGATGAGGTGAAAAGTCCCTTCATGTACAAATGAGGGGGGTATTTATTGCCAAGGATGAAACTGATCCTTGTGGCTATTCGACTACCCTCATGACCGTTCAACTTCCATGAATTTCCAATTTTACATGACTCTATGCTCAATAAGTGGGTCTCTTTGACTTCCATGTTACACCACATTATTTAACAGCAAGCCCATAGTGGAGATGTGGGCAACATAACTCATGAATTGACTCAACATGACTTGACATGACAATGTTAGTACATTCGTGCTGCTGTTGGAGTGCATGTCGAGCTAGAGTGCTGCTGAGTGATGGATGTCTTCATGGTGTACCATAGCTTCAGCTTCGCATGGCGAAGTACATGGTCATTTATGGTCCTTGGTTCACTTGATGAAGCTTTAGCATGTTGTTCCTTGCTTTCATTCTGGAAGGCTTGACAAGCTTACTTGTTCGCAAAGGGGCATGCTCGTCACGTTCGTCTACTTCGCATGCTTCTCTCGTTCGTCCATTGATGAACCTGTCCATCTGCATGTGCACCCTTCGTTCATCCCGTTCGTTGTCTCAACATGTTTGTTGGTGTACCTGTACCTTCAGTCACTCATGATGAGACAACATCAAATCCAAAACCTCCTAGTCTACCATAACATGTGATCATTCAAATGCAAGTGACCAGGAGAGGTAGCAGGGCTGTGATGCGGGATGATGGCTCCAGGAAACTGCTGATGAATATTGTGCAAGAGTCACTAAGAGATGGAGACAGGCGATCTAAGTCGATAGTGAGTGCTATAGGGTTTAGCTCGGCTGGGAAGCAAAATTGCACAACTTTTCGAAGGAACAATCCGGGCTGCTGGAAGGCATGCTTTACACATTTTATGGGATGAACAATTAGCAGGAGTTAATGCGGATCATCCCTTCCATTGTACTTATCAATCATTTTGGTATTAGCATACCCAAACCATAACTTCATCATTCTCCTATAATCTCGCTATCTAGCAAAACTATCCTTATGTGTACCCCACCAACATGTCAGCATACTTCGTAGCACCAACTCCAAGGCTTGAAAGTGGTAGTCCTCAGGGAATTCACACTCAAATTCATCTAAAAACATATCTACGTTGGTCAAACCATAATAGTAAGGTAACTTTCTTACCTCTGATGAAACAAAGTGCAGTGACTTCGTCATCATATTGCATCGTAATGTAGAAAATTCATGTAAGTGGTTTTGCCAATGCTCCAATTCCTCGTTTGAATTAGAAGTGTAGGAACTTTCTCGGTACCATGCAATCCTTCCATCTGCCATTGGATTGATCCAATCTTGATCTCACACTGTTATCTTGTAGATTTTGTCTAGCTCATCGTCACTTTCCTCATAATCATAGATTGATTTAGTGTAGTGCGCCCCTTCTGTAGGATCTAGTGGCACTATAACCCTAAGCGATTTTCTTTCAACGACATTGTCCTTTTCTTCAGATTAATGACCCCATTCATGTAAATAGCCCAATCAATTCCTAGGAGTGCAGGGTAGGGATTGTTGTCATCGACAATTTCTATAACTTAAAAGTCTGCTACTACACTCGCATCATCAATATCAACCATTACTCAATATAAGCATCCCATGGGGATGATTTTCTATTGATTCGCCATCCCGAGTTGAATCAGAGACCACTACAATGCAGATCTCCCCATCCTTTCCCATTTCTGTTTCGGTTAGACATCCACATCGGGCCCCAAATCCAAAATGGCCTGGTCCATTGCATACTCACCCCTCTGCGTTTTTAACCGCATCTCTTTTCCTGTTCGCACCTTATGCTTACCAATTTTTCTAACCGTGCACTGTTATGAAGGAGTCTTTTCCTTATTGGTGCACTTGTCTGTTAGGTCCTGCAATCCTTCCATAGTCTTCCTGTCGCATAGTAAATTTATGTAGTTCTCAAAAAATGTAGTGAGTATAAAAGGATCAACCTCTTGTGTCGCACTGGTTTCTTATGTCTTGTCCTGGCTTCCTAAGGTGCAGGCTTCAACGAAGCCCTTCTTGGCTTCCATGAATGTTTTCTCAACAAGATTAAGATCAAAGCTGACTTCCTTCTCTGGAGCTTTTTGAACCCATCTGTCTTCTTCAGGTTGCTTACCCTTATCTGTGCCAGTCATCACACTGCTTCGTAGTATAACACTAATGCTTTGATCTTCCTCCCGGGGCTTATCCCTCATCATTTGTAAATTCTATGTAGGTTGTTGAGGTTGTGTTTTCTTCTCTTGCATCTTAGCTATTAACACTCTTCTATGGCATGGTCAAACTATCTACAGTATTGACACCGAAGGGTGTGTAATATTCAGGAAATTACACGCAAAGTGCCCCGGTTGTCCATAGTTATAACAGATGATCTAACCACGACCTCTACCAAGCCCTCCTCCTTGCCCTCGTCTTCGGCCCTGAAAACCCATGCGCACTCCTCTAGCGCCTTGATTTGGAGGCTGAGTTTTTACTTGCATATAGTAAGTAGGGGTTCTTTCCATCATCAGCTCATAGCTTCAACAATGGCACTCATCGTGGCCCACTGATTTATAGAAATTATAGAAAAATTGTTGAGATGTCTGAATGAATTTCTGAAGCAAGTGGCAGTTATTCGTCACATGTTGCCTAGTGACTTGACAAATGGCGCTTTGTAGCACAACTCTTGTGCTTTGTCCGGCTGGGGCTTCTGGCTTCAGGGGGATGTCCCTCCCCCTATAAGATAGTTTGCGTATACTGGAAAATGATCCTTATCATGCCCATGTCCCTTAAACTTCAAGGACCAAACCTCTGCGCGCACTTCAGGCTTAGTCTCCTTTTCTTTCTTCAAACTTTGTAATTCTAGATGTAGGCTCGCTAACTACGAGTGGATCTGTTGTACCCCTAGGTTTGTATCCTGAATAGGTGATGCATGCAGCCTCATCATGATCTCCAAGGCTTCTGCCTATGTTTCTATATTCTCCCGTGACAGAGAAATTCTTAAATGGGGAAAAGCGACGCGATAAACCAGTGGTGATGTTGGCTATCTGCGATTTTCATGTTAGCCTGTCTGATCTGGCACTTTCAACCTTTGATCAAAGTCCCAAGGTGTCTCCTCAACTCTCATCATGATATCTTTATTTTCAATCACCGATTGTGCCTTGGATTTAGGCTTACCAAACTCTTTATTCAAATCCATATGAGTTTTGTCTAGCGAGGCATGAGTATTGTCAGCACAATACTTAATTTACTAGGTTAGTGTGCGATCCTCCAAGGTAGTAACCAATTGCGACTTATTTATATTATCGTTGGTGATTTGTTGTGTTGTCCATACAACATTTGTGACAAATTAGAACTGCTCTGGATCTTCACTTCTTATGCCCTTGAAGATCAACACCTTCATTGTGTTTTCCATGTTGAATGGTGGTAGTGGAGGTGGAGGTGTGGGGGAAGGTGTATGCGATGGTGGTGAGGGTGTAGGTGGATTGGATGGATGATGTTCTCTAGGAATACCTTGAGTTATTAGTTTAACAATGATTCGGGGTGTAGTCTACACAGCCCCTTCGTTGTGACTTGAAGGAGGTCCAATCAATGGGCTATACTTCGGTCTTGATTCTCCATGATTTTTAAAGAGTCTTCCACTTCACGTAGATCCGAACATCAAGGTAATGCCATTACCCACTTTTCACATAATAAAATTTTAATCCAAGTATTCAATGACCTTAAATACTTACGTCTGGTTCCTTTAAAGAATCTTCGCTCTGCTTCGCTATAGCTAACCGAGGTGTCGACTACAAATTTTGTAACAAATCTTCCCAGAATTCGGTCAAGCCAATGATTGACAGCCTGCATGATCTTGTTTTCAGAGGTCTCTAGTCATCGCACCAATTATGGAGTCCACACTGTAGGACTATTGAGCATCCACCTTCCTTGACTATCTGTTAGTTTAGCTAACCACTCATATAGTTCAATTGGGAAAGCGTATAAGAAGATTTCATGTACCTCTGTATACAGATATATGTTCAACAAACCCTCCTTCAACAAGCGCGGATTCCTGTTTTCTTGAGCCGTGAAGTCATAAATGTAACAATCTAACCACTTTTCAATCTCTTTCTTAGTCAGATTCCAATGATGCAACATCACACATCCCTTTAAGTAGATCTCGGTCCTGACAATGGAACCATTTGTTGGATTAGGGGGTATTGACCTAACACTGCTCACCCTTTCGATGACAACCCGCATAGTGCAAGTTGTACTCTCACCCGAAGCAATATTGGGTGATGTAAGAACCAAGCTTCTGCATCCAGGGACTGGTGTGATGTCTTCCAGTGCCTTGGATCTCCCTCCTGGAAAATCGATAAACTTCTAGGGCTCGTTACTGTAACTAAGTTAAAGCAGCCTTCTATCCTTCCCGAAGGTCCATGATCCGTCTTTGCGGACCTTAAATTGTTGGTTTACCTACTTTTGTGGATCAAAAAGTAACCCTAGATGGGAATATGATCCATCTGTATGGGAAGCTTTGGTCAAACCATGAACTTGTGTCCAAACTAGGAAACTTTCATGCCTATACTTAGTCTTCTGCTCTGTGTGTTTAATCTTACCCAACTAGTAAAAATGGAGAAGGGGAAAAATCCAAAGGAGAAAACCTAACTTAGAGGTCTTACATGATTCTTTGAAGGAGCAACCTCTTCTTCTCTCAATAGGTTGGGATCCCTCTTTCATCCAAAAATAAATAAGTTCCTATATACAATCCTCTTTAAAAAAAATACAAAGGCGAAAGAAGAGAAAGGCTTCCTACACAAAGAAGTGAAGCAGGAAACTCCATCAGGGTACTAACCAGGCTTGCTGGCAGTGGAGAAATGCTTGAGTTCCTGTGTGACTCTGCCAGGGTATTGTCTAGGCCTATTGGCAG
This sequence comes from Pinus taeda, assembly GCA_000404065.3. Lineage (NCBI taxonomy): Eukaryota > Viridiplantae > Streptophyta > Pinopsida > Pinales > Pinaceae > Pinus > Pinus taeda. Next base: position 900 of record APFE031127759.1, on the reverse strand, counting down.
CGGAGAAACATTAGAGATGAAAAATTATACTTTGACAATCTTAAGCTTGCGAGCCAAATTACCCTTCCCGATTTTGAAACATTGTGATCTAGCTGAAAATTCTGTTGTGTTTGACTGAGTTGATACAAGGTGAACCATGTCTATCCATAGGGTAAGTGGTGACGAAAAGTAACTTGCACAATGAATCAATACTCCCTAAATGGCCAAGGACCTGTGCTGAAAATGAACCCAAAGAGAGAAGCTGGTATTCAACCAGTGTGTCTCCAAGTGTTGTAGTGGTTGCAACACCCTCCAAAATTTTAGCCTACATCCAAATTTCTGAGCCTTCCTTGGTTTTTCCCCTGATGGTTGCAAACACTCGGTCTCATTCCATGATCTCATGTCGAGTCTTTACACCCTTTTTTCTTGATCATCCATTGGTCGTCCTTTGGCATGTTGATTGCTATGTCATGCTTGCGATCTTGTTTTGGAAATTTTGAAGGACTGTCTTTGTGTGCATGCATTTTTTTCACTATGTGAACATTGTTCGTACTCACACACAAATTTGTAAGAACTGTCACGTAATTGTCATCAGAGTCGTTCGAAGATCTATCTCAAGTGTCACACATGTCACTTTTAACCTTTAAGATAGTCTCACTGAACACATGTTTTTCTTGTTGGTTTGAGGTGTCTTGTCGTCAAGTCATGCTAAGCGTGTGATCACAATGTCATGTATGCACAAGTTCACTTTCTCTCACACATAGCAATTTTTCCTAAAATTATGTCGACCGGACAACCCTCCTTCAGCCAAACCTCGACTGAGTTGCACTGCACAGTCTCAGTTCTTAGTGACTTTACTCTGATGTCCAAAATTGTGCAGAGCTTGAGGTTGTCCTCCGGGGTAGCCAGCGCTATGAAATC
>APFE031127745.1:77081-106144 GCA_000404065.3 Pinus taeda | reverse complement strand
ATGGAAGGAGACCAAATTCTACCCAATATTCAATTTGAGAAGGTAAGTGGAGAATTTAAATAATGGAAATCATGAATTTTATATTAGACCTATATTTCTCAGTATTTTTAGATAATGTAAACATTAACAAAATTTGTAGGATAAGATTTAAGTGGGGCATTACATTTATGATAATATAGCTCTAACTAATGGTTTTCTACATATTTTAATGTGGTTTCATTAAATAGTAAGAATATAAATGTATGCTAACTTTGACAAGAACAAATAACAAATGTGTTATCAAAATTAAATTAGCAAGTTATAGAAGGCTAAGATGTTGTAAGAAGAAAATAGAGATGAAATAAATTTGAAGTAATCTCAATTTTTGAATCAAATTAAATCGCTACTTGTGATCATATAGCTCCGATTAATTGTTTTCTACAAATTTAATGTAATTTCATTAAAGAATGGGAATGAGTTAGTACATATTAACTAATAACAACAAATTCCCCATTGGGAGTGAGAAACAAGGCAAGCATGCTACAGGAGACAGGGCAGGCGGTACAACGTTCATCCTTGAGCAAGCCAAGTCAACTGGTATAACACATGGTTAAAGGAAGGGGGTAGGCCGCAACAAGTGGTGTCGTCTATAGAGAACAATCAAGAGGAACCTGGAGGTTATAGAGCATGTATCCTCAACACCATGTGTTTGGTTCTTGGGTATGGGAGGTTGGTTGAATGGTTTATGTGCAATAGTGTATACATGGGCACATTGCATGTGCATGCTAACAGACCTAAACATTCTAGTACTCATAGGAGTTGAATGGTTGTGGGTTGTGAGGACTGCCAATGGTGCTTGAATGTTGGTGAGAGAGGTGCGAGATCCTGGTGAACCCAGCTAGGGGTAATCACCGCGAAATTCTAAGGTGGAAGTTGCAATTGCGAACCCTTGAGTTCTAGAGATAGAACTTACCCTAGATGAATGGTGTTGTGGTCACACAAAAAAATTGGCAGAAGATAGATCTCATCCTTATCTTGTTTACTCTCTGATATATGCATTGTCTCACTTCTAGGCCTCCCTTGGAGATCTCTCTATAAGAGAGGGTGGTGCTTGGAGCCAACGTTGCCTCGTAGAGCGCAAGGGTGCCCATTTTGGGCATTTGTCTTCTCGAGAAGGTCGAGTGGTGAGTTCACTCACAGACTATTTGGTTAACTTACTGCATAACTAGTTCATTATGTACATATGTGCTAGTAGTGGGTGGGTGGTTAGGGTCCCTTTCCAGGACTAGGCCAGTAAACAAGGTCAAGTGGAGTGGAGCATCACCCTAGGCCGAGGATTCTGGTGTGAAGGGGCCTCGGGAATTATGCAACATCAACATGGGCAGGCTCGCTATGGCATAAGCCCTCGAGGTCATGCTAGAGAATGGGCAAGACGGGTGGTTAAGTGAGTGGATGAAGAGAAACTAGCCGTGGAAGAGGAAAGAGATTGTTGGAGCCCAATCATCAAGTCGTGTGTTGCAACCACCAACACCAGCATCCATAGCAGAGAAGCTGAGGGATTCATGCTAGCCTTGACAAAATTCGTCAGCAAAGGTATGATGATAGGAATGAAACAATAGCATATATTAATGGTGTCCAGTTTACACAAGGAGAGATCCTGGAATGACTTGATCTAGAATTTATCCAAGAAAAATAATTAAAGGTATTACAGACTCATGTGCATGGATGTGCCTATGTTATTTTATGCAACAGATCCATAAGATTGCGAAATACACAGGCACTAAAGCAGTGAGAGAAAACATAACAAGCAAACATGTAAACACAACATGTTTAATAAGGAGTTCACCCAATGCTCCTGGGTTACGTCTCTTGGTCCAACATTCAGTGGTGGCCTCTCTATTATGTTTTCAAAGCGGATTTTTTACAACAGTGAGCTCAATTTGAGTCTCACTCAACAGATATAAATCAATAGGACTGGACTTGGATCCCCCAAGTCTCTAGAGTACACAGAGTCTCCATATTGAAACTCGACCTTTATTGGTCACAGTAGTATGAGCCCAATCTGAGACTCATACATGACAGGCATATATAGAGGAGTTCGCTTGAACCTCTCAAGCCTTCTCTGAAGTACACAGACTCTCTTACTCTCTCTAGCTCTGTCTGGCTTGATGTTGCCTTCAGGTCAGCATAGTTTCCTCTCTCTGTTCTTTGCTCTTAGCTTTCTTAACTCGCTTTTCTCGCTACTTGTTTTGCTTTTGTCAGTTCGTGGCTTTAAAGCCAATCTGCTTCCTAAATGTTTGTTTCTGTTTCCCGATGTTTTAGTTCTCCTACCTCTATCCATTTGAATTCCTCTGTTCTACGTCATCATCACTGTGTAACGCCTCACAGGGAGGTGGCCACCTATTTCATAATGAACTGAGTGTTAGTTCTCTTGGAAATGTTTGAACTGTTGTTATTTCTGTTTAACTCCCAAAATCCCTGCAAACATGATTCCTCTGCCAACTCATCGTTCATGTCGAACTTCAAACCTTTATACAACTCAGCCTGTTTACCCCGTTGAATCTAGTCATCCATTGGATCGCATTTCCACTGTCGATCTGGAGCCTCCAGATCCTACGGTCTCCATCCATATCGGGCGGGTAAGTAGCATGACGTTTACCCATCTGATGTGAGTGGTTTTCTCTCTCTTTCACTGGACGTGTGGCACCCATTATGTGGCATCGAGCGGGATTCGGTTGAAACCACTTACCACTCGAAGCCCTTCCGATATCCTACTGGTTTTTGTGTGGGACCCTGCCTCTAATGAAATCGGCGTGATATCTGTACGTTTTATAGCTTTTCAGGTCCAAGTCGCTCGGGGCTTTTTCTTCTTTGAGGGGTTTACCCAGCGATATGCAATTAGCGACTTGTCTCTAATTGCATATCAGACACCTCCTCCGTTTCTCAAAAAGGCTTCCCACTTTGTTGTTTCGTGACAGCGCGCATTACCATGGGCCAACGATCTACGCGCTTGACCAAAGGTCCTCGTTTCTCAATGCTGCTCACAAATTACAATTGTTCGAGGATATTTTTGATAAGCTCGACTTTTGTAAGACTTTGAAACTTTGGAATGAATTTTACAGAGTTATGAAAACTTAGAGAGTTCTTTCGGATCCAATTCGGATCACGACCTTCCCACTGAAAAATCTTTTGGACCACCAAAAGTTGGTTTTTAAGCATCAATCAAGTGAGGGTATAAATTCCTCGCTTGCCCAATTTCTATCCATTTTGCACTCCTTGGTTTTGAACCTTTGAGTCCAATCCTAAGGTACTCAACATCCCCTCTGGTCGTGGTTCTCACCTTCCTGTCCAAAACTGTATCTTCTTGTAATTCGTTAAGATATTCAACCAACATATCATCAATAAAAGGCAATTAACTCTTCTCTTCGAGATCTTCAATCAATGAAGGTTCAAATAGTCTCAAGATGTCTGCATTAACAACTAAGTAGATGTGCATGTAAGCTGGTAAATCAAGGCGAAAAGCATTCTCACCAATTTTCTCAAGTATCTTGAAAGGTCCATACCTTATTGGCTTGAGCTTCTTACCTCCACCTTGCATTTTGCCTTTGCTGATATACAGCCAGACTTGATCACCAACTTAGGAACTATGCTCAATCTGATGCTTATCATGCCTTTCCTTGTACTTGGCTTGGTTCTTTTCCAATTGTTCCTGTACTGCCTAGCGAATCTCTTGGATTTGTTCCATGAACTTGGTTGTCGTGTCCACATCACTGTGTCCATCAACCGCTATGTCTTTACCAAAGACAAAATCTAGGGAGACCTTGGTGTGAAACCAAAACAGGTCTCAAAAGGAGATCTCCATGTAGAAGAATGTTTAGCTCAATTGTAAGCATGCTGCACATAACATAAATGTTCATCCCAAAGCTTGTGATGCTTGCTATAATAGCCTCTGAGCAATTGGATCATTGTCCTATTAACCACTTCTGTTTGACCATCTGTTTGAGGATGAAACACTGTGCTCTTTTTCAATCTGGTGTCTATTAATTCCCACAAGCTCGACCAAAATTTCCCAACAAATCGAGAATCTCGATCTGATATAATGGAAGTGGGTAATCCAAAATGAACCCATACATGCTGAAAGAACAACTTCGCAGCTTGTTCAGCAGTAATCTGTTTGCTACAAGGTATTAAAATTCACATTTTGTTGAACCTATCCACAATAACGTATAAATAGTCATGACCTTTTCTAGATTTAGGCAGTAATCTGTTTACTACAAGGTATTAAAATACACATTTTGCTGAACCTATCCACAATAACATATAAATAGTCATGACCTTTTCTAAATTTAGGCAGTCCCCCAACGAAGTCCATAGGAACACTTTCCCAAGGATGAGAAGGAACTGGTAGTGGAGTGTACAAGCCTAGTTTTCTATTGATGGGTTTGCTTTAAGCACACATGGTACACCCTCTTACATATCTAGAAACTGTCTCATTCATTTTTGCCCAATAACAAAATCTTTGCAGTTGTGCAACTGTTTTCCTTACACCAAAGTGACATGATATTAAAGAAGTGTGTGCTTCTCGAATTATCTTTCCTCTTTCAGTTTGTGGAATGCATAACTTTCCAAAATGATACAAGAGATGGTCCTTAACATGATAATCCAGTTCTTCTACTTGTTTGTCGTGATTTAAAGTTGTGTATACATCTTTAAAATTTGTCTTGAGCATATTGTTCAATGCAGCTTTCATGCAATACTGAATTATGCTTAAGTATAGTAGATGGATTTATGATTGGTCTGAACAACATATCTGCAACTTTATTGTGTATGCCCTTTTTATATCTGATGACAAGATGAAATTGTTGTAGAAAACCCATCCACCTATAGTGTCTTGATTGTTGCAACTTAGTTTGTAAGTGCAAATATTGAAGTGGTTGATGATTAGTGTGTATAACTGTCTCTTTGCCCATTAGGTAATGTTTCCACTTTTTCACACTCTGTACTAATGCATACAATTCTTTATCATATGTGGGATAATTAACTACTGCAGAAATAAATGTCTCAAAATGATAGCATATGGGTTTACCGTGTTGCATCAGCGCTGCTCCCATAGCATAGTCATTGGCCTCTGTTTCAATCTCAAAAGATCTTTGAAGATCGGGCAGTGCTAGTACTGGTGTTGTACTAATCTTTTATTTTAAGGTGTCGAAGGTTTTCTGTTGTTTGCCTCCCCACTGAAACACCTTGTTCAAACCTATTAAAGCATATAAGGGAGTTGCAATCAATGAAAAGTTAGCAATAAACTTTCTCCAATATTGTGTTGCTCCTAAGAAGCTTCTAACTTCTGTAGCATATTTGGGCTTAGGCCAGTTTACAATAACTGCAACCTTAGAGGGATCTATCTTCAATTCACCACCCCCTACAATATGACCCAAATAATTCAAAGATTTTTTGCCAAATTCACATTTTGAGAACTTAACATAAAGATTTTATATTTTCAAAACATCTAGAGTCTGCTTTACATGCTTCAAATGTTCTTCCTATGTTTTACTAAATATAAGAATGTCATCTAAATATACAATGACAAAATCATCAATAAAAGGTCTAAGTACGTCATTCATTATTCTCATGAAAGTAGCAAGAGCATTAGTTAAGCCAAAAGGCATAACCAACCACTCATACAATCCCTGCTTTGTTTTGAAAGCAGTCTTCCATGCATCTTGCTCTACAACTCTGACCTGGTGGTAACCACTATGTAAGTCCAACTTGGAAAAATAAACAACTTCTTTCAAATGATCTAGTAGATCATCTATGCGAGGAAGGGGATAACAATTTTTTATTGTTATCTTATTCAGTGCTCGGTAATCAATGCACATTCTCCATGAGCCATCTTTCTTTCTCACCAAGACAATTGGAAACCCACATGGCGATGTTCAAAGTCTTATGAACCCTTTCTCGAGCAGCTCCTGTACTTGCTTCTTGATTTCTGCATTATCTAAAGCAGACAGCCTTTTATACCTGTGGCGGTGATTGTTGTTTCATCTCCTGAGTCTGACCCCAAATCTTTTTGAATAGTTGCAGCAATCTTCTTCTTCTTGCCATCGTACTTCTTGGGTTTTAGCTCCGTATGTAGAACCCAACAATGCTCATCATCATACCCATCATTCTTACATTGAGTGCATAAAGATTTGGTCTTTTGTACAGTATTTGTTTTCCTCTCTTTCCATTTCTATTTTCTTTTCTCCTTATTCTTGCTTACAGTGGGTTTTGATGATCCCCCAACTTCTGGGTTCACATTCTTACCTCTAGCCTCTAGATGTGTAGCTTGAACAGATACCTCATCTATGCTAGTGGGATTAAACATGAGAATGGTGTGCTTTAAGTAGCTATGTAAACCACCTATATATACTTCAGCAGAGTTTTTGGTGAGTCTAAAGAAATCCCTAGAATCAAAGCTCTTTTCCTAAATTCTTGGGTGTAGCCTTATACACTCTGCCCTTTTAACTGGTGTAGAGGTTGTCAGCTCATCATGGCTTGCTGCATATAGGCTAGTGGATAGAATTGTTTTTTAATTGCAGAAACAAATTCACTCCAGACAGAAAGAATTTTACCATGCTTCTTCATGTCAGCTTGGGTCCTACCTTCCCACCATACCAAGGCAATGCCTCCAAGGCGTAGGCTGGCTAGCTGAATCTTACTTTTTTCTGAGTCGATGCTCTGCTCTCTGCAATATACATCAATCTGTCTAATCCAATTATCCAGCTTCTCTGCATTCAATTGTCCATCATATATCGGCAAATCAAATTTAACATCTAACTTAATCAAAGATGTCTTCCTTTTATTTTCAGGGCTACTAGGAGGTGTGGGAAGTTTTTCTTCTTTCCCTTTTCCTTTAAAGTGGTCATGGAGGAGAGATTCTTCTACTCTTTTATCTTGTTTGTAGTTCGATGAATCTTCACCTCTACCCTTCTTAAATTTTCTATACATTTCTTCTACCATGGCTTTCATGGTCAAGAAATTGTCAATGAACTGGGAGTCTGATTCCAAAAGAATTTATTCTGACATTTTCGTCTTATGATAGACTCGTCCAATTTCTAGGTTAGCTTCAACCAACTCTCCTCCTAATTTAAGCTTTGATCTATTTAGCATTCAACAACAAAATCCAACACAAGCTTGTCTAAACTTAGTAACCTAGAGCTCTGATACCACTTTATCTGGAATTTATCCAGGACAAAGAATTAAAGGTATTACATACTCATGTGCATGGATGTGCCTATGTTATTTTATGCAACGGATCGATAAGATTGCGAAATACACAGGCACTAAAACAGTTAGAGAAAACATAACAGGAAAACATGTAAACACAACAAGTTTAATAAGGAGTTCACCCAATGCTCTTGGGCTACATCTCCTGATCCAGCCTTCATTGGTGGCCTCTCTATTATGTTTTCAAAGCATAGTTTTTACAACAGTGAGCTCAATTTGAGTCACTCAACAGATATAAATCAGTAGGACTGCACTTGGATCCCCCAAGTCTCTGGAGTACACAGAGTCTCCTTACTGAAACTCGACCTCTATTGGTCATAGTAGTATGAGCCCAATCTGAGACTCATACATAACGAGCATATACAAAGGAGTTCGCTTGAACCTCTCAAGCCTTCTCTGGAGTACACAGACTCTCTAACTCTCTCTGGCTCTTTCTGGCTCGATGTTGCCTTTAGGTCCGAGAAAACAAGGGAATATTGTTTTGTATTGAAAAATTCCAACTAAGTAAGCTCTTTGAACTAGAAAACATAGAGCATGCCAAGGTTTTTTAGATCCCCAAAAATATATGGACGACATGATTAAAGTTGTTAATCCTTTTGGCCTATTGACACGAAAGATTCAACAACCAGCATGGTCATCTTTATCTCAATTGCAGATTCAGGGAACATCCTAAGCTCAATAAGGTCCTAAACAACTTTGCAGTTGCACTGTAAAAACCAATCAAGTTTCTTGTATTTAACTAATGAAGTAGCCTTGTCCCCAAGAAAATAAATAATTGCATTGAAAAGCACTCTCAAATCCAGTGTGGTAGAGATGTTATAACGTAATGTAATGTCATGTAAATAAAAATTACATTAAATAAAAAGATTAAATATAAACATTTTAGCTCAGTCAAAATAAAATAAAAATAAAAATAAAAAGAACAAAATAGAAAATAACCCTATATAAAAATAAAATGATCCATGGTATTCATGTGGAATATAGTTGATTTAAAGGGGAAATTAAACTAGCTTAGATTCATATTAACTCCAAATCTACCAAGCATTGAGAAGGATCAAATCTCTTTTCACTCTAAAAAAAATTGCATCTCAAAATTATTTAATCCTCTCAACAGTTAATAAATCTGACATTAAAATAAACCTAAACTAGTCATATAAATATATAACACAATCTATATATATAAATATTTTCATATCAATAAAAATATTTCTATTTTTTCTTTAAAAATAAATAAACAAAATCTACTCCAAAAACTAAAAACAATAACCACCAATGGGTTAAGCCGATGACAACTTCACTTGACTTCAACTATTTCTTACTAAGAACGAGAAATAAATTTTAATCTCAAAAGCCACTCAACTATTTTATATTATACCTTGATAATACATTCCCGTGACTTTATCTGAACTAATATTCAACACAAAAGGGTATTTCGTATATCTCAGGCTATACTTGATCATTTGGTCTTTGTGCACAAACATGGCACCCTTAAACAAATCCATTATCCATTTATACACATTTCCAACAATATTCTGCGCCTTTTTATTTCATGTCAGTAGATTTTTCATTCCCCTGTTTATGGTACTAGCCTGTGCACGTATGTATTTATGTAATAACTCATTTAATTAGTACTATCATTTCCCCTTTCAGCAATTAAATACCTTGAATCGATTGGCCATTAAATTTGATTAGTGCCCCTCACCAGAGCTAGGTACCTTGACAAAGAAATGATCACCCTGACAAAATCATAGGAGACACGTGTTTTGCAGAACATAAGGGAAGATGAATAAGGCTATCTTGACACCCAATGAAAAGTAGAATATATATATATATATATCCTGTTGTGTAAAAACAGAAACACACACATTTCCAACAATATTCTGCGCCTTTTTATTTCATGTCAGTAGATTTTTCATTCCCCTGTTTATGGTACTAGCCTGTGCACGTATGTATTTATGTAATAACTCATTTAATTAGTACTATCATTTCCCCTTTCAGCAATTAAATACCTTGAATCGATTGGCCATTAAATTTGATTAGTGCCCCTCACCAGAGCTAGGTACCTTGACAAAGAAATGATCACCCTGACAAAATCATAGGAGACACGTGTTTTGCAGAACATAAGGGAAGATGAATAAGGCTATCTTGACACCCAATGAAAAGTAGAATATATATATATATATATATTATAGTATATATATATATATCCTGTTGTGTAAAAACAGAAACACCATCATGTTTACTGAGAAGCATCATATAGAGAATAATCACTCTAATAGCATAATCACTGTCTATCGTAAGGATCCAAACGAAGTTTTTATCTGCTAGCATAATCACTGTCTATCGTAAGGAGCCAAACGAAGTTTTATCTGCAGGAAATGAAATCATTCCCTTTAAAATCGATTCTATCATATATGCGTACCTCACATCTCCTGTGACATTTTGATCATTGGTATAAAATTTCATCTTGGTTTTTAGGACATTATATGGCATTGTCCTTTATTTATTTTGATTTTTAACTAGTATCTTTCTTCTAATTCTACAGTAATATTTACTGGCAATTATTGTTCGTTCTTGTCATTCAAGAGTCAATATGTTGCTCTTACCATGGAACTTACAAAAATAAAAATCTGCAGTTTAATCTCTTTCCACATGCTCAATCAAAAATGTATGACACGTCGCAAAGAATAGTTGCAGCCTGCAGATTCATTCTCACCTAAAACTTCAAAAAGCATTACAGAATTTGTTAATCATACATAACAATTGAAACAAATGCCGTTTGATGATCGAGACAAAAACGTTCAACTCACTGGTCTGATATTTGATGCTACATATACAGACCTAGGAACCCTGTGAATTGAAAGTTAAAAGGAAACGATCCTATTTTTCCCTGATGATAAGAGAGATTTTAATAAATATATATCTACAATTAAAGGTAAAAGATATTTTCTGAATTCAATATATGTGTGAAAAACATCACACATATGAACCGAACATTGCAAAGAAAAGATTCCATCAATACTTCACAGTGTAATGCCGTAGCCAAAGATCATACATAACCATATGGAATGCATCATATTTTATTGGAGGTGAGTGCCACTCGAAGTGCTTTTGGACCTGGAAATGCAAACAGGTACTCTGTTAAGAAAATGCAGAATTTATGGCCGTCAAACAAAGATAATTACCACCATAGATCAATGATCTAGAAATATCAAATTAGTCCTTTTTCACATCAAAGAGGGACTTTCCATGTTTCTATCCTTAGAATTATGCTTTTTAAGTCTTGTAAATGATATTTATACTGTCTAATAACTGCATTATCAACAAAATATTCAACATTTGTTTAAATATGCATATTTCTCAGCCCTCGTCACCCAAAACTAGTAAAACTTAAGACACCTCATGCCTTGCAAAACTTCAAAAAGTGTAGAAATCTAATAACAGACTGGAATTATATACAGCTAATAACAAAAAGTGTAGAAACAATAAAATCGTAAGCTGGCTTAAAAACAGTACAAGACTCGTATACTGAAAACTTCCGTAATCGCAAAATCTCCTTATATATGTAGTAGCTCGACAAATCAAGATGCACATGGAACACAGCTATGCATCAGCGTCCTATTTTCTTAGAACTAACCAGCATAAATTCAAACACTGCACAATAACTTTAGAAAACTTGTATACAAGAACATAAACTTAAATTGCGAAAGTGAAAATTTGGAACTACATGCCAACCTCAAGTGTGTCTCAGATTTTAATGAATGTGCTCTCACGTTAAATCTGTCTGATTTGTGTGTTACCCCAAAATCTAACACCATAGTGCAAAACCTCACTAAGCACTTTAGATCAAAGGCAACTATCAGTCACCACTATCATTTTAGCAACTGTTCCCCTGCTGTTCTGTGGTCGGATACTATCCCCACAAGGGAGGTTTCCCTAACAAATATCAGAGATCAAACAACTCAAGTATTCCCAAGCTGAATACACTTGAAGAGTTCTACTAAGTAAATCAAGCTGAATACCCTTGAAGAGTTCTACTAAATAAATCAGCCAAGGGCAAATGTTCAATAAGTAAGGCTAAGGCTCAGAGTGAGATGAGATGTAATTCCAAGGTGACGAGTTCAAAGGACCCTATTGCTAAATCTAGAGGGCTCAGTGAATCCTGGGGAAGCTCAAAAAGTTAAGTTACCTGGATTCGGATACGGATCTGCCAATTTTTTGAAAAACTGGGATCCGAATACAATGGACATCCGCTAGGTGCAAAGAAAATAAACATATTTTTATGATTTTAAAAAAATAAAAATTTATAAATTTTATAATATATAACTTGTATATATTTGTAGTATGTAATATTTTTATAAAATAATTATATATTAAGCTAATCAACTTAGAATCAATATTATATATTAAATAAAAATAATTAATATATTAAAATCAATATTAATTTAAATAAAAATAATTAATATACTAAGTTAATCAGCTTAGAATCAATATTAACATATTAAATTAAATTAAAAAACTTAAAATATAAACTATACATTAACTATTTATACACATTAAAAATTAAATGGTGAATGTTTAATTTGAAATAGAACATAAAAGCAATTACACATTATAACAGAAGTGATGGCATGATTCTATATTTAATCACTCTAACATTCATTCACGAGCACGTGTGTGAATGCTAAGTTCAATCAAGCCAGCGAGAGAACAGATGGTTTAAATTATATTGCGCCGAGGTTTTAAAATTCGCCAACCAAACACGATCGAGATTAGAATGTGCAACATCTACCAATTAATAGTACGCAGAGTGGATTCTCACCGGATCCCCGCGAATAAAATTTGGGAGCCAAACGCCATTGGGTTCAAAACATCGGGATTGAGTAACCATGCACAATGTGGATCCTAGCCAAATCCCCACAAATCCGGATTTGAATTCATCTCTGATGCATGGATACGCAGATCCAGTCCCTTTGCCTCACGGATCCGGTAACATAGTCAAAAGGGTTCCCAAACACACGCTACTTTTAAATTACCAATTATTGTTATAAACTAGGGTTTCTAGTAGCACAATTTACAACATGCAAAATAACAGGAATAATAAAATAGACCAAAAATGATGATAAACAACTGGAAATAAAAGGTTATTCAATGGATGAATAAGGAAAATAGATTACAGTGAATTTCAATGGGTAAAAATGCAGAAAACAACAACACATAAACCGCAGATGCCAACCCCAGTTAATAGTTGAAAATGCATGAAAAATATTATTTATGTTTTACCAATCGAGTACATGCAAAGCCTAACCCTAAGACTATAATGCCCAAAGTAACTTATACTATTAAATGCAGATTGTAACCCAACCTTACCCTAGAAAACATAGAAACCTAGGGTCTTCAAATTTATAATCTTAAAAGATTGACACAACAATGGATAGATCCTTTCTCAATCAAGGGGGAAGTGGAGTCTTAAGCAAGATCTATGTAAGAAGACCAATTGAATAATTCATAAGAAAGAAAAAGCTACAATGAGGTTTTCCTTATGTTGCATGAGTTTCTAGTACGTGGATACTTTAGAAGCTTTGCCCGAATTCAAAAGAAACGTCAAGTTGGGAGCGGCAATAATATAATATATTAAAAATTAAATAGATATTAAAAAAAATTCAAGTGTAAAGATTAAATGTACATATCAAATTAATTTTTTAAATGATGAATTATTCAAAAGACAACCATAAAATGTTAAAACCAAAACTAAAAGCCACCTAAAATCATATTGATGTTCATACTAAAAAAAATCTTAAAAAGGCAAAAGCCTAAAGTAGTACATAATTCAAAATGCCCAATAGCCAAAATATAGCAACAAAAATACAAAGCTTATGATCATATAGTACAATCTTCAGCATCAAGGAGATCCATATAAGCTTGAGCCTCATTGGGTATTAGATCAACGTCGTCGTCATCATCATCATCATCAAATGCAACAATGTCATCTAAAGGTATGCCAACCAATCCTGCGTTTGGTAAAGGATTGTCATCATCATTATCAATTTGGGCAACATCTTCAACGTTCACATCTCATTGTGCAGCGGGTCCTTCTAAATATTCAAGTAGCTTCCTTGAACAAAGTCGAAGACTACTATGCACATAAACAAGTTTCTCTGCTCTCTTAGAGGTAAGTCTATTCCTCTTAACAGAGTATGAAACTATAAGTGGACCAATTCCTTTCAGCAGTTGAGGAACTAGCAACCTGAGATATCAAACGTGAAGCAAGGTTTCGGAGCTCTGGGACCTGGCCCCCATACAATCTCCACCATCCAAGGGGTTTCTTCTGAGCATAATGCTTGATGTCCCTCTTTGCATCTTCGCTGAATGAAGGAGAGCTTAATGTACAAAATCAATAAATTGCTCCCGTATCACACTTGCCTCATAAACAGTATACATCTTAGTTATAGCATCAAGAAACCCTTGTTTTACCTCTTCATCATCAATAGGAAGAATTCTATTTGGTCTTTCCATATACCACTTTGGATTAAGGGCATATGCAGCCATGTGAAGGGAGGTATTGAGTTTAAGCCATCTTTTCGCTATCAACTTGTGGATTTCATGGAAAAACTCCAAATAAGGGTTTCTTTGGTGAATGATGTGTTTTACCTTGCACATCATGGTATCAATACATTCATATATTTCTCCAAGAGATGGAGAATCTGAATCAGCATTCCTGATCAACTCCACAATTGGAGCTGTGAAAGAGAAAACATATCTACAATCAGCCCACCAATCCAAAGAAGCATTTCTCTTATCTTCTTCGCTTGAGGTGACTTAGACTTAGTCCATGCATTCAACTCCGAAGAAACAACAGTGCCTTGTAAAGATACATAGACTTCAACCATGCACTCAAGCAAAATAAAATGTGGCATATCTTGTTCCTGCAAGTTTTAAAAAATGCTTCTTTGAATACATCCTGTAAATTGTCAAGGAAGCATGGTGGTTGCAGATGAACATTTGTGCCTCCCTCGCATCTGAAATGATTTTTGCAATCCACTGTATTTTACCAATGTCTTTTAAGAGATTGTTAAGGGCATGTACACAACATGGAGTCCAAAAGATATCCCTATATCGACTTTGGATCATAAATCCCGCTTCTTTACAAACAAGTGTTGCATCTGTGATGACATGTGTAGAAATTTCACCTGTAGAACAAACCGATATATGCAATGTCCTAAAGCATAATACTTGTTCTACTTCAACAAAACATTAAACGGAAGCATAATCAAAATCATGAGCAACATCAAGTAGAAACACGCATAACTAATCAAGAGAATTAATCACACATAACACAAGATATATCCAGGGGAAAGCACCAACATAAAACCCCAACCATGTATTATCAATCAAGTGGAAATCCTCTTCACAATACAAAAAGAATTAGCTCTCAAGCTATTCAGTTCTCAATGAACTATAAAGATATGAAGATGATGTCTCATGAACCACCCAAGCCCCGTTTATATAGGCTTTCCCTATGGTCCTTACGTAGTTTGCTGAGGAAATAATAGCAAAAGCATATGCTATTAATTCCAACATACCAAAAACAACCAATGGTCCAACTATGTATTCCTTGAGAACACTAGTTCCTCAACCATGCAAAACCTACTTACTAGAAATAGTTAAGCATCTGATAGTACATTGTCCCACATCTGATCTCAACTGGGTCTCTAACAGAACTGACATGCAACAGTTATCCATGAGCGAATCCTCAGTTATCTAAAATAATAGTTGTCACATGCATGCAAGCATTAACAAACTATATTTTATTATTTTAACAACTTGTTAAAATAATCTAACCAGACTTGACTAGTAAGAACTAAGTCAATTGATTCTCTCATTATAAAACTCATGCTTATTCCCTCAATCAGTGGAGGAAACTCATGTACATGCTCACAAAGATTTCAAATTCGAATTTCCTTAATTAATTAACTCAACTGAATTAATTAATTAATATTTCAAACTGCTGTTAAGACCAAAATTAATTTTATTTCCTATAGATAGACTAGGGACTGCTATAAATAGGAAGGGACCCAGAAATGCTATTTTTAGACATGTTATTTTTAGCACATTCTAAATTTAGCATTTCTTGTTGCACACTTTTCAACACTCCCTCTCAACAAGAAAGGGATTATCAGCAACCCCGATCCTATCCCTATGGAACTCAAACTTGCCCTTTGACAATACCTTTGTCAAAATATCTGCATCCTGTTCCTTGGTCGAAATATACTACAACATCATGATCCTCTTGACCACACAATCCCGTAGATGATGATAGCGAATATCTATATGCTTGGACCTGTCATGAAACACCGGCTTCTCAAAGAGTTTAATGCAACTCTGATTATCACAATATATCATCGTCAGATCCATCATCTGACCAAACAATCCCACTAGAATCTTCCGCGTCCAGATGGCCTCACATGCAGCTTGACTTGCTGCCAAGTACTCTGCCTCCGCTAAGCTAAGTGCAACTGATCTCTGTTTCCGGCTATACCAAGAAACTGCCACTGACCCAAGGTTGAAAATCCCTTCTGAAGTGCTCTTCCTGTCTGATGGACCACCTGCCCAATCTGCATTTGTGAAGCCTTGGAGCTTCACTCCCTCTATCCGCTTGTACCATAATCCATACTCTGTAGTGCCTCTAAGATATCTCAGCACATGCTTTGTCGCCTTCCAAAATAACTTGGTTGGTTGAACCATAGCTTGACTCAGCTGGTTCACTACAAAGCACAAATCTAGTCGTGTGTTCACTAGATACACAAGTGAACCCACAAACTATCGATAAACTGTAGCAACTACTACCTCACCTGAAGTAGCATCCTCCTTCCTCCAGTTACCTGCTAGAGGAGTCTCCATGGGCTTGCACATATCCATGTGGAAGCACCTCAATATCTCATTGGCATACTTGCCTTGAGAAACAAATACTTCCCCATCTCTCTGCCACACATCCATGCCTAGAAAGTAGTGCATGAGGCCCATGTCCTTCATCTCAAACTCTCTTGCAGGATCCTTCTTGCAAGACTTGATCAACTCATCATCACCTATCAAAATCAGATCATCGACATAAAGTACAATAATCAATAGCTTACCATCTACAATGATGTGTTAGAGGTTCGCATCCGCTTCACTCTTGGTGAAGCCCAACCCAGTGAAATAGCTGTCGATACTGGTATACCAAGCACCAGGTGCTTGCTTTAGCCCATATAATGCTCGGTTGAGCCAACACACATATGACTCACGATCGAAGGTCTCAAATCCTTCGGGCCGCTCAATGTATACCTCTTCCTCAATCTCCCCATTGAGGAAAGTTGTCTTCACATCCATCTGATGGATCTTCCAACCCATCTGTGCTGATAGTGCTAGAATCGATTTGATCGATGAGTACTTTGCAACAAGAGCAAAGGTCTCATCATAGTAAATCCCCTCAACCTGTGAGAAACCACGGGCAACAAATCTTGCCTTATGTTTCTCAATACTGCCATCAGCTGCCTGCTTTACCTTGTAAAGCCATCGAGAAGTAACCATTGACTTGTCCCCCGATCTAGGAACAACATCCCATACATTGTTCCTCATTATAGAATCATACTCCTCTACTATCACATCCATCCAAACTGGCTGCTGCACTGCCTCCTCAAAAGAAGAAGGCTCGGTCGCTACACACTCCCCAACCAAGGCCATGTAGCCAGTGTATCTATCGGGAGATCTCCTTTGTCTACAATGAGAGGATGGCTGCCCCACATTCTCTCTCGCATCCTGCATCAATCTGTCAGCTTCCCGAGAGCGTTTCCGCCCTTCTCTGGAAGACTCTCCAATAGTGGTGATCTCCACCACTGGAATCTCTATATGCGGCTGCTCCGCATCATCAGGAGGCTCCTCCTCCTTAGGAACTAGTAGTTCCTCATCATCACCATGCAACTTGAGCTCCCTCTCAAGTGACTCTCGCATGGCTCGCTACTCATCAAACTTCAAATCCCTGTGCACTACTATCCTCTGACTAGCAGGCAGAAACACCCGATAGTTGTGAGGTGTATCCATATACCCCACAGGTACTCCCAACTTAGTTGTTGGGTCTAGCTTCTTTCGAGCATCTTTGGTCACATGACAGTAAACTAGTGATCCAAAGATACGGAAGTGACTCACATCTGGCCGCTTCCCTGAAAAAGCCTCTATAGGTGTCTTCATCCCCAAAATACGATGAGGACTTCTGTTCTGAAGATACATTGTTGTATTACATGCCTCAACCCACAAATGAAGTGGTAGGTTTTGGTTATGCAGCATCGCTCGAGCTGCTCCCACAATAGATTTGTTCTTCCTTTCGGCCACCCCATTCTATTGTGGGTTATGAGGTGTCGTGAGTTCCCATTTAATTCCTTCTGAAGCACAGAAGTCTTTAAACTGCTGGGAAACATACTCTCCATCGTTATCACTCTGCAAGGCCTTTATCTTCCTCCCTGATTCTTTCTCTGCCAAAGCTTTGAACTCACAAAACTTCAAGAAGGTTTGATCATTCTTTTGCATGAAGTAGATCCAACATCTACGAGAAAAATCATCTATAAAAATAACAAAGTACCTTTGCTTCGCGGTGGAGGCTGTAGAGAAGGGCCCACATACATCTAAATGAACTCGACCCAGAACTGCTCCTGCTCTACCATCCCGATCATGAAAGGAAGCCTTCGCATACTTACCCAGAGTACAACCTTTGCATGTGCTTGTCTGCTCCAGTTTGCACTTGGGTAATCCGGTAGAAATTTGTTGCATGATCTTCAAGGCCCCATGATGCAAGTGGTCCAATCTTCTATGCCATAACTTGCCAATGTCTTGGCCATGCACCTCTTCTGCCTTGGCACTGAGAGCAGCACAATCTTCTACCTGTAACTTGTAGAGATTCTTAATTCGAATCCCAATCTGTTTGGTCTGTCCAGTGCCGATATGCCTTAGGAAAACCTTTCCCAAACTAAAGACTACATCATAGCCTTTATCCTCAAGCATAGCAATAGACACAGGATTCTTTTTCAGCCCTGGTACATACATAACATTAGAAAGAGTGAGGGGAGAACCATGCTCCCTCTGAAACATAACCGTACCTCTACCCGAGACACAGTACTTTCCGTCATCGCCCATCTCGATCCTTATTTGGAGATCCTTCTCCTCCAAAGTGCTGAAAAGATTATTGTCACCTGACATGTGGAAAGAAGCTCCACTGTCCAAATACCAAACACATCCCATGCTAGATGAAACCATGCATGCAATAAGCGAGAAATCCATCTCAAATTGTGATGCTAGTGCATCACCATCAGATTCCTTGGAAGAACCTTTCTTCTTGGACTTCCTCTTTGGGCAGTTATTAGCATAATGACCCAACTCATGACAATGAAAGCATCTCACCTTCGACTTGTCAAACTACTTCTCTCCTTGAGAAGCTTGGAATGGGATGCCTTCCCTTTCCCTTTCTTAGCTTTAGAAGCTAAAGCCATGTTCTCTTCATCATCATGTTTTGATGAAGAAGCTCCATCCTTGGTGCTCCATCTGATCTCCTCCTACATCAAATCCGACCATAGTCATTCCCAATCTGGCAATTTGTCCCTTCCATTCACTGAGTCCTGGTAGCTATGCCAGCTCTTAAGAAGGGCAAGGAGTGCTAGACTCACCATATCCTTATCAGCTGTAGTGACTCTTACGCTTGCAAGCTCATCTCTGCAGGTGGTGAGCTTGTTCAAAAATGTAGAAATAGAGTCACCCTTCTCACACTTGATTTTTCAAAGCTTGTCCTTCAGTGCCAACTTCCTTTGATCACTGCTATTCTGATATAAATCTTTCAATGTTTTCCACGTTGCAAACGGAGACTCCTTCCCATGGAGGCTTGAAACTACGTGATCTCAAACACCCTCCAAGAGAATTCTCCTAGCTCTAGCCACACACTTACCCCATTGCACCAGCTCGGTCTTGTCAATAGGCTTAGGGACTTCTTGATCAATGAAATCCTTAAGACCATTATCTTCCAAAATTGCCTCCATGCAATCCTTCCAAGCTATATAGTTTGAGCTGCCATCAAGGGCATACTCAAGCCTCAAACCATTGAACGCCATCAATGAAATAGATGTGATAAGAACTTGAGATCTATATATCAAGAATAAGAAACTTCAAATTCCTCCTGCTAGTATATTGTTCTTGCTTGATCACCTGTGCTCCGATACCATGTAGAAATTTCACCTGTAGAACAAATCGATATATGCAATGTCCTTGTTGTCGCACAAATTGTCACGACAACGCTCAGACCGGGGGCTGTCACCCTGATCCCCGATCTCTCCGTTTAAGCCTGTCTCTCGCGGCTAAGGGGGGTAGACTCTATGGGACAATGGATGACCAACTGTGGACCAGTTGGGTTGGGAGACACGAGGGGAAACAAGCACTTAATTGATTTTATTAAGTTAATAGACTAGTGCCTTAAGGAGCTAATGATTAAATGATTATTTATTGAATATTGCAGAAATATAAACCATGTAGAACAATCATTTTCATCAAATAACCCAAGTGATGTAAGATTTTCAACAAATGCACAACCCCTTTAAATGATCCAGCAATTAAACTTCAAGAAAAATAAAATGCTTTAAATGAGCATAAAATTTAAATGCTGACCAGCTACCACTTTCATATAGCCAACTTGTAAATAAACATTTTAAGTGTGTTTAGCTATAGAAAAATGGACCATAAAAAACTGCAAAAGTCGCCAAAAATGAATTTTCAATTTTTTTGTTAAGCCTTTTTCAAAATATTTTTTTAATTTTTTATTTTTTAAATATTTTTTATTTTTTATTTTTTTTGTTTTGTTTGCAGGTGCTAGAGCAGCGTGGAAGGAATCCGCAAGAAGTAATGCTGAAGAGAAATGCGGAAATGGAGCTGTGAGGAGACAGGGATTTGATTTGCAGCAGAGTGAGAGGAGCTATAAATATTTTCCAAAAATCTTGACAAAATTTTTAACTCTCTCCTTCAGATTTCTTGAAACCCTCATAAAAAAAAATTTAGATCTGAAAATGAATGATCTTAAAACCCTTGGAATGCAAGATTGCTGGTTGATATTCCTGGAAAGCAATTTTAAATGAAACCCCAGCAGATAGATAGCTTGGAGAATCTCAAATTTCTTCAGAAAAACCCTGCAAATTCTCCAGTAAATTTTAAATCTGCCCTGCATTCAGATTTGTCTAATGAAAACCCCGAAAATTTTCAATATCTGTACCTGCAACCTGTAATGGCAAAAACAGAAAACCCAAAAGTAAAATGTGCCAAAAACAAAACTGAAAACCCTAAAACCAGCTAAAAATTTACAGTATTTACAGATTTTCGACTCTTTAGAAGCCAGATTTGTCAATAATCCACAGTAATATTTTCAGAATTTAAATTTAATGTGAGATACTTCAGAAAACCCTGCATGCATTCATAAAAAATTTCAAATGATAAGCCCGAGATCAAGAACTAGCTGGGCTCTTTCAGAAAACACAATTTGGGAGTTGGTTGGTTCAGCCGAGAACTTCCCCTAACGCCCGGTAATCTGAAAATAAAAAAAAAAATAAAATATAAAAAATAAATAATAAAAAAATAATAATTTCCTGCACAGCGTAAAATCAACCATTAACATAGAGGCAGAAAACAATAGTGAAACCCAGATCAAATGGAGATACCTACCACTACATTTCAAAATCTAAACTATCATTCAAACCCCAAAGATCAGGCAAGATACATGTGCCTCGATCAATCTTCATTAAGCTATCATCAATGGCTGAAAATAAAATTATGCAGAAAAATATAACAATCTTACAGCATTTCCAGAAGAGTAACACCAGTAAGATTTTTAACCCCAAAGTCTTTCTTTATTGCACAAAAAATGACTACAAGAGAGCTTTCATTAGCACCAAACTCTCAGATCTAATCTGATCTCAAATGACCCCTAGCACCCTATTTAAAGGAAAATTTCCCAACGGTTAGTTCGAGTGATCCATGTCAAACTAATCTCGACCGTCGATGACGATCAAGATATCTTTTAATCTCATCCGTTGAATTTTTAAATGCATTTTAATATATTAAAAATTGAAATTCTGCATTTATTTACTCAAAAAATTTGACTTATTATTAATTTTTTTTTTTAATTATTATTTTATTTTTTTATTTTTTTATATTTTTAAATTTTATTCTTATTTTAGTTTATTATTATTATTATTGTTATTTTATTATTATTTTTTATAAATAATTTAAATTTTTTTAAAATTATTTATATTTTATTTTTTTATTGTTTTTTTTTTTTTTCAATTTTCAATTTTATTTTTAAATGGATCCTCAAACTTAGCCTTTGGAAAAATCACCTAAGACCTAGGACTTAGGACTTATGAGGGGATTAAAACATTTTCTAACCCTCAAGACACTTTACATCATGACTTTTACAATTTTAAATCTCAAGGGGGAAAACCCATTTGACATAGACCCTCGTAGACCACCCAGTTCTGCGACACAGCTATAATCTAGCAGATGAACACACTAGGATTCCCCTAAGATTCTAATGACAAAATTCATTCCGGCTTTGGGGTTAGGCTGAAGGAAAACTCTGCCGATCATGGATCGGTGAGACAAAAAACCTTCCAGAACATAGATTATCACTAGAAAATTAGGTCCACCTAGGCAATTTACATACATGACACTACTCTGCTAAGATTTTTTACAATTCACACATACAGACTGGGTTTACAAAACAATATGATCGGGCTGATGATGATAAGCACAGACACGTCGCTCCAGTGCTATCCCTTTTGAAAAAGGAGGTGTATTGCTAATGGGTAGTTGACACGTAGTGGTCAACAGTCCTAAAGCATAATACTTGTTCTACTTCTACAAAACATTAAACAGAAGCATAATTGAAATCATGAGCAACATCAAGTAGAAACATGCATAACTGATCAAAAGAATTAATCACACATAACACGATATATCAAGGGGAAAGCACCAACATAGAACCCCAACCATGTATTATCAATCAAGTGGACATCCTCTTCACAATACAAAAAGAATTAGCTCTCAAGCTATTTAGTTCTCAATGAACTATGAAGATATGAAGATGATATCTCATGAACCACCCAAGCCTGTTTATATAGGCTTTCCCTATGGTCCTTACGTAGTTTGCTTAGGAAATAATAGCAAAAGCATATGCTATTAATTCCAACATACCAAAAACAACCAATGGTCCAACTATGTATTCCTTGAGAACACTAGTTCCTCAACCATACAAAAACTACTTACTAGAAATAGTTAAGCATTTGATAGTACATTGTCCCACATCTGATCTCAACTGGGTCTCTAACACAACTGACATGCAACAGTTATCCATGAGTGAATCCTCAGTTATCTAAAATAAGAGTTGTCACATGCATGCAAGCATTAACAAACTATATTTTATTATTTTAACAACTTGTTAAAATAATTTAACTGGACTTGACTAGTAAGAACTAAGTCAACTGATTCTCTCATTATAGAACTCATGCCTATTCCCTCAATCAGTGGAGGAAACTCATGTGCATGCTCACAAAGATTTCAAATTCGAGTTTCCTTAATTAATTAACTCAACTGAATTAATTAATTAATATTTCAAACTGCTGTTAAGACCAAAATTAATTTTACTTCCTATAGATAGACTAGGGACTACTATAAATAGGAAGGGACCCAGAAATGCTATTTTTAAACATGCTATTTTTAGCAGGTCTATGTTTAGCACATTCTAAATTTAGCATTTCTTGTTGCACACTTTTCAACAACATGTACCACATTTGAAGGACCAACCTCATCAATTGCATCCTTCAACATTTCAAACACGAAAGTAGCATCCTTAGTTTTACCACTACAATCAATTGCTTTTAAAAAATAAGGCCCTTCTGGCGATGTGACAATAACATTCAACAAAGGTCTTTGTTGAATCTCTGTCCAACCATCCATGACAATTGAACAACCTGAATGAACCCAAGATTGTTTGAAGTCCTCTATAAGTCCATGCATTCTTGTCACCCCTCTCTCTAATAATGAAGTCCTCATTTTGTTATACCCCGGGGGTGCATATACTATCCCTGCAACTATGATTTTTCTCACCATTTCTTTATAGTATGGTGAACGAGTGGCATTAAATGAAATTCCATTCGCCATAAAAAAATA
Source organism: Pinus taeda (assembly GCA_000404065.3). Taxonomy (NCBI): domain Eukaryota; kingdom Viridiplantae; phylum Streptophyta; class Pinopsida; order Pinales; family Pinaceae; genus Pinus; species Pinus taeda. The sequence goes on along the minus strand of APFE031127745.1, from coordinate 82,669 downwards.
TGTTGTGGCATCATCTGCTTCATCCCTATTCAAAACAATGTACATCTTTTGATTGGAGTCACTTACAGTAGTCATCTTAGTGTTAGAACTTCCTTGATTAGTCTCAATTTGGATGCGACTTTGTTCATTCATACATTGAGATGAATCTTCATGTCTAACTCTCTTATTATTAGAAAATACAATGCTACTATCACATTCATTGTTTCCATTTGCTTTCATGTAAAGCTTACTCATCTTTATTCTTTGTTCAAGGTTACATGTGCAACTTTTCACTCTTAACCCAGGTATGCCCAAAAGATGATGTCATACTCTTGTATTGCTACCCTTAAAAATATGGTCACACAAATTGCATTGCCATTCCTCGCAGCCCCCATTGTTTGATTGCTTGTAGGTACCTATTGTTGCCTCTACATTTTCTTGTTGAACTTGTGGATGTAGTGGGGGTCTCATCTTGCTATTGTTGTTACCACATTCATTGTCCAACCTTCTATTGTAAATTTACATTAAAATACAAAAAAATTAGAAGTAGAACAAATAAATATATTTCACAATGTACATAAATAACAAAAAAAGTAAAAATCACAATACTAGTATTTAATTTGCATATTATGAGTGCTCATAAACTAATAAACTAATCAATGATAATTTGCATACTCTAATAAACTAATAAACTAGTCAATTACTATAGTGATTTTAGTCTGGTTGATGTACTTTATGGATAAAGTACATGATTATCTACTTATTGTTATGGATAAAGACTTATAAAGTGAATGATTGTATAACATAATACTAAAATAATTAACTTCACTTTATCACTTTATTAAAATAATTAATTGCACTTGATAAAGTAGATAAAGTTTATCTACTTGTTGTTATGGATCAAGTGAATGATTGCATAACAAAATACTAAAATAATAAAACAAAAAGCTTTTAAGAATCTCTTGCAATGTATAAAACAAGGACATCGCATACTTCCACTTCCAATTCTCATTCCAAACTAATTTTGTGCTCCACTTTAATGTCACCATCTATTTGCAGGGCCTCTTTATAGGCAGCACATGCATACACTATGTTATTCTATGAACCCAAATGATAAATATTGCCATTTTTAAGTATAAAAAATCGATCTTTTCCATTTCCATGAATATATATATATATATATATATATATGAGATGAAAGGTTATGAGATTCTAGCATAAATGTAAAGTGCTCGTAGTTATTGATGTCTTTGATTTATTAACAAAATATTGATTCATATCATTTCATTTGATGAAAATGATTGCCTTGTGATTAGAAATAAAATAAATTTTGTTTTCAAATTTTATTAAATCTATAAATCATTGCACTTGTTAACCTTGAATCTATAACCTTCAATTTTATAGATTTATAATTTGAATCATTTGCACTTGTTTTTTTTTCTAAATAAAACTACTCTATTCACATTAAAGGGATACAATTACATCATGACCGAAGTCTAAAGCAACTGCCCAGAAGGAGAGGCAGATAGAAACAGAAAAATTGCCCAAGACAGAGAATTTGGACGAGACCCTTAATCCAATCCCACACAGGGGAACCAGTGATGACCTTCTGGACATTACAGAGCTTACAGATATTCCAAAAAATTTGCATTTGAACCCTAGCTTATCAGCATTAACAAAAATTATCAGCAGTAACAAAAATTTGCCCTCTATTATGGGCCGCATGACCTGAAACAAAGCAGCATAGAATGAACTAAGCATCTGGAGGCTCTTCCACGATTCTGCACCAGCCGAAGTCAGGCGGATCCCAAGCACGAGCAGCATCATTCTCAGACGGACCCGGGGCCGCTGGCTCCATCACCATGTCAATAGCATTGATCGCTGGAACATCCACAGCCTGCAAAGAGCATGGATTCGGCACAGAGACCGAACCAGGGCCCTCCTGATGAGAGCTGGACTCTCCCACCTCCTGGGCTTCCTCGAGAAAGAACACCGAAACATGAGCAGTAATCCTGGGACGATTCAGGGAGCAATTGAAAGTGAAAATCGCAGAGCCGAAAGAGGGAGAGGACGAGGAGTCTGGAGGACGAGGCTCGGGATAATGTCTGGGCAGATGAAGACGCCCTCTCCCACTGCGAGTGCCGAGGGTAATGGCCAGATGTGAAATCGCTGGAGAGGGAGGGAGAATTGGAGGTCGGGCTAGAGGGCGCCCACCGAGGGGTGCCTCTGCAGCATCTCATCCTATAGCGTAGATGGGGCATAACGAAAGCAGCAGCGGCGCTGTGGGAACAAGACCGAGCAACCACAAAATCAGAACACGGGAAAATCAAACGTTCAACCAAACAAGAGCCCGATGCCTTAGAGAAAATCCAAGGAACTGGCGGAGGCAGCTCCACAAGTCTATTAGAGCAAAAACCCAGCTTAGTCGCCCTTGTAAATCCGCTAGAGACAGCATCCACCAGGCCATAACCCGACCAACAAAACATTAGAGGTTCCAAAGCAATCCCATGGCGGAGGCTAGATTTATTACCCTCAGTCCTGCCTCGAATTGCACCCGTCATTACTATGGCATTCAAGAGAGCCGAGGTCCAGAGCAGTTCAGAGCGTGTGGAGGTGAAAAACATATCGAAGGACAGGCTAGTAGTATCAAAGTCGCCTGCAGTGAAGCCATTAAATGTTGTGATACCCAAATGTCGAGGATCATCCGTCGACCGGCTATAATCTTCGTCGTACATGGCGAGCAGGTGGCGTCCCTTCTCGCCCCACCCCTGTCCCATCACATTAATCATCTAGCGAGTCACCCGCATCCGGGGGATCATTTGCACTTGTTAACACTTCAATGGAAAATTCATTATCCATCATATTTTCATACTCATTTAACAAAATTTGATTTTCCTAGTTACCTCAACATTGTGGCAATTGTGTTTAACATTTTAAACCATGTATATCCTATTTCTTCTTCTTTTCCTTCGATTGGTTGTTACACAAGTGGAATAATTTTCATTCAAACAATCATTATGAAAGTTGTTTTTTACAAAAGAATGTAATGAAAAGACCTATGAAACAATTAATAAGATAATTAATTGGAATAACAAATTTGAAATATCATATATGTAATCATTAAACGCGTTGGATCCTTCCCTACTTAATCTCATTACACCTTAATGTAATTTTAATTTAATGGTGCATCTTAGATTTGAATGTAATTTTTAAATTTTATATTGAGCATAGGGCTTTGCCAGCTCAAAAATAAAAAACTAACATTATAAAAGTTTAAAACACAGTAAACAGAAACTGGAAATTCCAATGTGGAAAGCCTGAATCCTCTAAGCAACTGTACATTTAAGTAACTGTCTGAATGGAGATCTGCAGATTTTCTTTATTTCTGGTTGCTTTGAAAGTCTTGTTTGCAAATGCCAAAATAATAACCTACTAAATGAGGAAGCAAAGCAAATATAAGAAAATAAATAGTAAAAATTTAAATCCCAACATATACAAATGATCCACCAACAAATGAATCAACTAGACTTTTCTTCCAATTTTACATTCAAACTATTCTTTTATCTATGAGATTGACATGTTCAAATATAGAGCCACACCATGAAGAGACAAACCAACTACAAAAAATGTTGCACCTGCGTATGCAAAGCTTGGCCTTTATGTTCATCTTACAGTTTAATTTTCAGCCATTATTTGCAAATGATAAAAGGTTTTGCAGTATATATATATTTTCCAGATTTCCCCTTTTCTTTGGGAAGGAGAATGCTTCATACCCCCACCTAAATGGGGTGCAAAGAGCAGACTTCCTGCAGCTTATATGCCATGTCTTCAGGGTATTTGTTTTCACATTAATCACACAGAACTTGTACCAGGCCTTATCCCTTTAAAATTCAAGCCATGTGATAGGGGTAAACCACATTGTTGACTTATTCCACAGCTTGCAGTTATAATTTATTCCTAACTTTTATATAAATAACTATTTTAGAGCATTAGCCAGAAACTGATCATTGTTAAAAATGATTTTTCATGCTCTTTTCAAAAAATATTCTGATCCTAAGAGAAATGTTTTCTGAAGCTTTTATTTTAAAACAAGTAAAAATCTCCTCTGAACGGTCTGTGTGAGAGAAATCCCAAGAAGCAAATCCCTCCCATAATACAAAGGGTTTTCAGTTTTGATCCTCATTATTCCTGAATGAACATACACAAACCCTCGTTTTCAGAACTTGGATGTGGAGTATTAAGAAATGAAAACTTGAACCTTCCTATCAAATCAGAAAACAAGGCTTCCTTAATCCCTGCAGCATATAAAACTTAACCCCTGATACCTTATTTACCGTCCGAAAACAGATCTTGAAGCATGCAGAAACAACTAATCATAAAAACAATTTAAAATTTTACAACAACAACACAAAGCAAAGAGAGCAGGATGCAAGTATGGCTACATTTATGGTATCATTGACGTTCCTAGGTTTTAAAGTTTAAGCTTCGATGCCATATCACAGTTTAAGCTCGGATACGACGTTGAAGTCTAATGTACATCCAGAAATTGGAATGCAAACAAAGTTCAAAGTTCAAACACTTACAGGCAGGCGAACACAGGGAAAGCACAGGCAGCGAACATAGCAACTTACTCCTCACGACAGGCGAACAGAGTTGAATTGTTTATGAATTCAAAGCTGATGAGGGACAATTATATAGAAAAAGCTCAGACAATTTTGCTGCCAATTCTAAGTTTGCCGCCAAAAAATTGCATGGGCTTTTCCGGTACGCATGGATCCGGATCCCATAGGAGCTCTGATCCATCGAGGAGCATCTAGATGCTCCTCGATGGGTCAGAGCTCCTACGGGCTCCCGATCCAAGCTCCCACTTGAAACCCACTCTGAAAACCGCAATTTTGGCCAAGACAAGCTCCCAGAAAGCTCCAATGCTCCAACCAAAGTTTCTGAACATTTTGGAGCGTTTCGTACCATCTCCTAAGCTCCTAGGAGCGTCAGAGTTTGGGGTACTTGCTCTCCAATGACTGGAAGCAGTACCCGTGCAACATTGGGATTTCCTACGCCACAAACCCTAGCAATTTTAAATCAAATTGAAGAAAATGCAAGGATGTTATACTAAGTTTCCTTAATGGAATCTTGAGGATAATCTTGTGAAGGAGATTTAGAGCCATAAAGATTGAATACACATGATGAAAATTTCAATGAAACCTTAATTCTATAACAAGTACAAGATGGAAGAAGATAACTTCCAATAAATTTTCACAAATCACCATAGAATCACCATTCACCATCCAAGAGAGAATCACATCCAATCACAATGACCCCCCAGAGATAATTTGATCATTTAATGCTCCATAGTAAACAAGAGACAATAGCCAACTAGTGCACTCTCTCGAACGAATAATGAGTGTTTCTAATAATAAATCCTCCTAAATAGACTTCCCTCTATATATAGAAGAGAAATCAAATCGATTTATGTCTAAAACTAACTAAAATCCTTCAAAATAATAAAATATGTGATTACAAGTAGGTCACAAGCAATGTTGCACGAAGCGGGAGCGAAGCGGAAGCGCGGAGCGCGGAAGCGTCATTTTCCAAAAATCTAGGAAGCG
>APFE031127745.1:55039-73488 GCA_000404065.3 Pinus taeda | reverse complement strand
AAAATAAATTAAAAAAAAAATTACCTTTTCTTGCTGCCCCGCGGGTTGCGCCTGGGTGGCGTGCGGGTGGCGCCTGGGTGGCGTGCGGGTGGCATGCGCTTCCGGGCAGGTTGCGTGGCGCCACCTCATGCCCGAAGCGCCTCTGGAAGCGCGATTCCGGGGCAAAGCCACCTCAAATGGCAGGAAGCGCATTTAAAAGCCGGAATCGTGCCACCTTAATTTTGGAAGCACGCTTCGCCTATGGATTCCGGGACGATTCGCCTCGAGTCGCGATTCCGGCTTAGGATCCGGGGGGGGGGGGGGCGATTCCTGCAACTATGGTCACAAGCCAGCCTAGAAGATAGTTATCTTAATGATAAAACATAAAATTAAGCCTCCTTTTAGCCCACTTGTGTGATTAAAAGGCTTCCAAGGGTGAGGCCTATTGATTTTTCCAGTACAATAGATGCAAGTACTTTATTTCTGAACTATGATAATTACTTCCAAAGATAAGTATTTTGTTTAGCACAGCAGAAAAATCATTAAGTAATTATACTTCAGAAATTCAACTAAATCGACAATAGAGCAATAGAGATCACAATGCACAAAGAAGCAAAGAAGATTTTTAGCATTTACCCTAGGAAAACCCACAATAGGGGAAAAACCCAGCCAACCTTCTCTTTATAGAATCAATGCAACAAGAGATACATCAAAGTCAACTAACTAGCAAGATGACCAACCACCAAGGACCAAGTCAATCTTCCACAATTTGTCCAAAGTTGTTCTCCAACAAGGTCAAGGAAAATGTTCTCCAAGTCTGCCTCAAAACTTGCACTATGCCAATCAAGTCGGCCTCTAAATGCGCACTATTTTCAAGAGATATATCTTAGAGATAGTGTCTCCAAGAGGAACAAAAAGAGTCCTACAATTTTGCCTCAGCATATGCACTTATCCACAGAGATGACATCTCCAAGGGGACCGAAACATGTCTTCTATATTATCCTTTAAATCCAAATCATGCCACAGAAAACGGTGCCTCAAATCTGTGTACCAAAACCACAGAAACTTCGCACTGCTCCGGAAAGATTTATGCTACAATTCAGCCTCCTTGATTGCTAGAGCGAGGGCTATAGAACGATCTTTCTCCTTCCGATTTCCATCCTTCAAAAGCTCCTTGTATCTGTGAAAATTTCGCCACTAAAATTTTATTGCAGCAACTAGAATTAATTTAACAGTTTATTGCAACAACAACAACAAATTAACCACACTGCAAACTTCACAAATAAAAACACTGCGGAAGATAAACAAGAAACTAAGAAAACACTGGCACAAAAACATAAAAATTTAACACTGTTATTTTTGGACAAAAGTCCACGGAAAAACCCAATGTGGGAAAACCGGTTGCAGCAGCTGAGGATTTTTATTATTAAGCAGCAGCCAAATAATCTGAGTACAATTTGGATGTCGAAAACCAGCAATCCACAGCAAGAAAATCTAGCCAAAATTATCTGAGGAGATTTCCCCTCCTCCACAAGCACCTTGGCACAACTTGGCTTTAGAAACTCATCCTCCTAGACCCCTTGTGCAGACCCCTGCACAGTGCTTGCGCATACCCTCACACGCATAGCCCAGAACTACGTCTGATCAAGTCATTTTGCATGTCTCTACTGCTGGAAATGACTCTTCGGCCTTCTAGAATATTTCCCTGGCCACTAGATGTTGAATCAATTTCTCCATAGCTAAATCGAATTGCCCTTTGAAGCTACCTACGCAGGCCTCTATGCAACCTCACTGGGAATAACTCAACCTCTTGTTGTTGTTGAGAAATCTAGGGCATCAAGTATTAGGTGATTTCTCTTCAATTAGTAATTGCTTGTGAGTGCTTTTTACTTCTTTAGATTAGGATCTTCTTTACTTAGATTATTAGTGTTCTTCTTCATCAAACAGTTACCAATGCATGAACATAAAGAGACAAGAGACACAGAATGTAGGCTATCAGCCAAGGCCAAAACCTCTCACTCTTTGAGAGGAAAACCCACACAATTTCTTCTTATAGAGATTCCAATTAACGAATACCAAGACCAAGACCCTTGACCTATTTGCCACTCCAAGACCAAGACACTAGTTCTCTTGACTGTCAACCTTCTGCTCTTTTCTCCGTCTTGACTTCTCTTCCAGTTTGACCTTCTTAGCACCGAGATATCATCATCACCAAGACTTTCTCACTAACATGACACCAAGATCTCTTTACTGTAGTTGCACTGAAATATAGATATAGTGGCAGCATTAAAACAAATTGTGGTCACTGAGAACTATCCGAACATGCTAAGATGATCATCAAAGTTGTGATGGCAACGAACTGTTATGGCACCGAGACTGTAAGAGATCTTAACCGAATCATAGTACAAATCATTGCCACTACATTGTAGCTTCTACCGAACTGTGGTCTCCATTATAGCACCAAACTGTAGCTTCTATATACCCTTGTCCAAACTGTGTTTCTCCAGATTTCTCCTTGTTGTACCGAGACAGAGTTACTCCCTTGACTGTGAGATAGCACCGAGTTGATTTTTGCAATCTTGTACCCCTGACCGAGCTCCTTCACCGAACTTGCCTCTGCACTCCTATCCGAACAACATGGGGTAGTCCAGCTACAAGTATGTTCCCACAGAAGAGAAAGTTGCAGACATACTCACAAAAGCTCTAGGGAGAGCTAAGTTCGCCTATTTCAGGAAACAGATGGGTATGGTGGAGAACTCGTTCCAGTAGCAAGGACAAATTTTTAGTGTAGATGTTGCATTTGCAACAGCGATAGATGAGAGGGAGTTGCAGTGCAGAGGCAGAGTTGGCAACAGAATGGCAGTGTCAACAGCAACACAGATACAACATCAGAGTTGCGCAATAGTTGGTGTGCAGCAGCAGCCAGACATCAGTAGCGTGATAGGAGATGATACAGAAATAGAGTGTTGTGATAAATGTGCAACGCTAGAACACATTCCCCGCTAAGAGAGAGTGTTAGTTTTTGTTGCATAGGATGTGTTCTAGCCACGAAATTTGGCTGAGAGGCTGGAATACATGAGATCTCCAAGACCCGGAAATTGTTTCTGGAAATTCAACCTAGAAGTGACTTATTTAGATTATTAACTAATTTTTTAAATATTTCCTAAGTCTAAACTTAGGAAATATGGTTAATTACTTGGTATTAATTGAGATAATGATCATCTAGAAACTCACACAGATTTATCCATAAATGATCTGAGCCATCGATTAAGATTTAATCTTGGTCGTTGGAGTCCCAATAGGAAGATACAAGAAGGGATCGATGTGGTAATGTAGAATACACCAATGCAGATACTTAGTTGCCCAAGCAATTCGATTTTCTCAGTGGCAAAGATTCAGTAGAGAAGATAGAGCCAGAGGGTGAGTAGCAAGTGGTAGAGGAGATTACCAGCTTTCCAAAAGGAAATATTCCAGTCCCAGGAAGAGGCAATGAGAGGAAGGTTGAAATCCCTAGAGGCTTTGCGGAAGCATTGTGCAAAGGATGACGCAGAAGGTTCAACGTGTGGCTAGGGAGAAAATTTTGGTGGCAAAAATTAATTGTTGAGTGAGAAAATTCTTACAATAATTTTGCCAGTGTTTTCCTCAGATTAGATTGCCAGTAGAGCCATCTAAATTATTGTACTCAAAATTGTTGCTGAAGAATAATAATAAAACCCTCATTTGCTGCACCGGTTTTCCAACGTTGGGTTTTTCTGGGAACAATTGTCCAAAAATAACTGTGTCAAAATTCTTATGCGTGTGCTAGAATTTCTCAGTTTCCAGTATTTTATTTTCCACAGTATTTTTATGTTGAAAATTGCAGTTGTGCTTTTATTCATTGTTTGTCGTAGCAAATAAACTACATAATTTAATTTACAGTTAGGAGAATAATTTCCAATTGCTACAATAGATGAAATTTTTCACACATTCGGCCCAGCAAAAGACTATATAAATGAGGCATTCGACCTCCCTCCAAGAGCATAATTTGGATCTATTTATTCAAGTAAATTCGAACATCGTGAGGCAAGAGAAAGGGACAAGTCTAAGGCAAGAAGAAAGGACAAATCTAAGGCACATTCCTGATGAAAGAATGACAAGTTTCTAAGATACTATTCTAATAAGGAAAAAGGACGAGTCTTTGTTGAATATGGACAAATTCCTTGTTGAAAAATGTAACTAGTGCCAGTCTTCATAATGCAATAAAATGTAAATTTTCCCATTTATTATATTCATTATTATCATTATTATTTTGGGAAAATCATGTTTTTCATGCTTATAAAGTCAATAGAGTCAAATAGAGTCAAAAGGAATTTATTTTGAGTCAAAGAGAATGTATTTGAGTCAAGTCCCATTTGGACTTTTTGTCAAGACCAGAAAATAAATTTTATTTTTGAGTCAAAATGTCATCACAAGACCAAGTCAGCCCTCCTTGGACAAATCGGCCTTGGAGGTAACTATTTGACCCTCCAAGACATGTATATATACAAGTCAACTCGACCACTTGAAGGATATTCACTCACTCATCAACATGCATCAATTTTTGTGCCCTGAAGAGTAGAAAAGATAGTCGAAGTCAAGGGAAAGATAGTGAAGTCAAAGAGAGAAATATCATAATTTATGCCCTAAATCTGCTTACATGTGTAAAGGTTCTGCAATTTTTTGAGGTTGTTATAGAGCCAAAATTTATCCTCCACTGCAGGTCCGAAAATTTCAGTGATTTGACCAGATTTCAGAGATTTGACCAGCATTGACTTTTGTTGACATAACTTTGTTAGAGACTTTGGAGGAGGGCTAACTTGGGTTCATTGTGACAGTCTTGGTCTTGGTCTTGGCACTTGGATATCTCATTTTGATCTGATTCTATAAGGATTGTTTGGGTTTTCCCCCTTGTGGGTGTTTTTCACTGACTTGGAGCCTAATTTTGGTGTTCTTTGTCTCTTTGTGATATTTATGTTTTGCTAATTGCTTGATGAAGAGAACATAAATTTAATAAGAAGCCAACATATATTCACAAGCAATTATCAAGTTAAGAGAAATCAAGCTTCATCTTTATTACTTTTGGTTTCTCAACATTGTTTCAGAGCTAAGGTGAAGGGAAGGTAGTTTGAAGATCACAAATCGTTGGCATACTTGAAGACTCTATTGCAGTAGTCATCTCTCTAAAAGAAGGCTTGAAGAAGACATTCTCATAGCAGCTAGCTCTCTCCCAAAAGGTTCTTGGAAATATCATCAAATCATCAGCATTCTTGATGACACTCTTATAACCAGCATCTCCTTCTTTGACAAGTAAGTACTCTACTATTCTCTATGCTTAATCCTCCTAGCCAAATGACATCTATCTACAAGGAAAGTAACAAGCTTGATGGAGTTTCTAATTACAAATCTTGGAAGAAGAGAATTGATCTAGTTGTCCATGAAAATGAAGTTATGCAATTTGTTGAAGGCAAAGCTCACCAAACAAGAACAACGCTCAAGAAGTGGCCAAGTACAACAAGGGAGAAATTAGGGCTCAAAGAATCATCTTTGAGTCTATCAAGGATCATCTCATCTCTTTTGTTTCAGATATGTCCACATCCAAAGAAGTATATGATAAATTGGTCAAACAATATCCTATTAATACTAGCGGTCAAAAGATATCTCTAAGGAATCAACTCTAAGGAACAAGAATATCAAAAGACGAAGATGTGGCCTCATATTTTGTGAAGATATCAAAGATAAAGGATTAACTTCAAGGACTTGGAGAAACCATATCAGATTAAGAATTAATCACCTCTGCACTCAATGCTCTACCTCCAGCTTGGAGTGGTTTTGCAAATGAAATCTATGCAAGGAAAGATACTCCGTTTTTTGAAAAACTTTGGGCTCTATGTGTTTTAGAAGAAACAAGGTTGAAGGCTAAAGATGATATTGAACCCCATAATGAAAATTCTCAAGCATTTGCTCTTAGATCAAGGAAGAGGTTTGGAAGGTTCAGATCTGAATATCATCATAAGAACAACAACAACAAACCTCGTGGATGTTGGTCAATAATTGTCATTGATGGAAAATATGTCGGTTGAACTCTCCTATACTACACCACCATTGCACTACCTTCATGATGACTTGACTCCTATAACAAAGCCACACTGTCCTAATCCTCTTCTGCACCTAATAACTCAAAGGCAGTGACAAGGAAAAATATCTTCACCCCTTAGAGGCATCTCTTCTTAATAATTCCCATGCCATCTGAAAGAGGATTTTTTCCTCTTTCCATTGTGCTCTTACTCGCCTCCAAACTCCCGATGAATAGTGAGAACATGAATTTTAAAGTCAAAATTTATTTAATTACTTATAAGCCGACCTATACATAGGGGTACTCATGTCGGCCTGTTTGTAAATTCATGTCTATTCGCTTACAATTACAGAAACACTATATATTAGGTATCTGAACTCATTATTCTATCATCAGTTCAAGAATCTACAAAGATCAGAGGTAACTGCAGTTCACAACTCGTGAACTTGAAGAAAAAAGAAGGCATATAACTAAAGGAAAAGGCCACAAATATACGTTTTTTGGGTTACATAGGATGGTTGACAAACTCCAAACAGTGGATCAATCTTATTTATTGTAAACATAACTCAGACCCACAGTAAAACATCTTCTCTATCCCTAATTACCCTCGGACCTATTGACACAGTGCAAGAACTGTTGATCTTGGACCTGGTGTATTACTGAGCCTCGAATTATCTTCAGACAGTGGAAATTTTGGACTTAACACTTGGAGCTCGGACTACAAAGGATTATCACCTGAAGTGGCTCGGACAGTTATAAGTACCGTGGAGATTTCGGACAACTATCTTGTGGAAGCCTCGGACTAGCCTTAGACCTGTTGGGTATAATCCTTACCTCAGACCAATGTTGTAGGAAGCGTCCCCCCCCCCCCCCCGGTTCCAAGGCCCGAAGCGCGTCCCATGCGGATGCATCCAAGAAGCATCCCCGGAAGCACACTTCCACCTGTTTTGGACGCTTCCTAGAAATTTCGGAAGCTTTCCTCCGAAGCGCGCTTCCCAATCTCCGAAGCGAGCTTCGTACGGCGCTTCGGCAGTACGAAGCGTGGCGCTTCGGAGGGCGAAGCGTACGCTTCCGTACGATTCCGGAAAAGCGCCGCGCTGTTTAGAAAATCATTTTTTTTTTCAATTTTTTTTTATTTTAAGTGAGTTTGCTTGTTGTGGGTGGGTCCACCTTGGGTTAGGGTGAGGAATGAAGGCAAAAAAAATATAAATATAGCAGATGCTCCCTCATGGTAATGTTAAATTCTTAAAGTAAAAGTGACATTCTCCTTGATTTTTCATTTTCATCCTTATACTTAAATTTTTAACATTACCATGAAATGACTCAGGATGTTTGAGAGTGGTTCCAGCCTCATTGGACTTCGCGACTCAGGATGTTTGAGAGTGGTTCCAGCCTCATTGGACTTCATATGGCGAAATTAGAATTTCATATCCTATTCAAAATTCAGCAAACTTTACAGTTTTTAGGAATTCATGATCAATGGGATTGTGGCATTTCATTAGATTGTATCAAGTATGAAGGTATGCCATTAGAATTTAATCAAGAGCACCAAGCCCTATATGTACCCTAGTGTTGGTGGTGTTAATTGTTGAACTCCTTTGTCACACGGCACGCCCTTAGCAAAAAATTACCTTTCAATCAAGTCAAAATCATTGATCAAGCATGTTAAGCTTTTTCTACCATATTTTAAGTCTTGAATTAGGTAGTTTGATCAAAATGGGGCAATGTTGACTAATATCCCTAGACAATCAAGGTAGAGGCAAAGGCTAGACAAGCGGAGAAGAATCTAGATTCTAGATGGTTGATGCATCTAAATGGTTGACGCTCGAATAATTAAACATTAATGTACAATGGATGTTATATCTATCTTGATTTATGCAAAAATATGCATGTTTTCATGTCTTCTACAACTAATTTGGTATTTGGGATGTTTGTTTTGAGTATAAATGCAAAAAAATAAAAAAATAAAATATATATATATATATAGCAGACGCTTCGCTTCCTAGATTTTTGGAAAATGACACTTCCGCGTCCCCACTTCCAAAAAACGTCCCCACTTCGTGCAACATTGCCTCAGACTTCATCACAGTTACATTAGATCAAGGCTCCGATTTCCTTTTGGAACAGTCAGCTATTTGGATTTGGGTTTAGTGAAGCTCGGATTACCTACCTCACTTCAGAACTATAGAAGTGATGCTGGCCCGGTCTTACCATTTGTAGAAGGCTTGGGCAGTGACATTGGTAAGGCTCAGAGCTACAACATTTTGTGTAGACCTGTAGCCTACATCATTGAAGAGCTCAGATCAAAAAAACAGTAAACTCGGTGCTAGGATTTGTGGACTATTGGACTGCAAACTTCGGATTAATTTGACTAGCAATCTGTGACTTATCTATTGGTGGAGAAAAGGGAATCAGACCAGTGATAATTATCACTACAGCAAGGATACCATAGTGACCTGTGGAATTACAAACTTTGGTGCAGTATTGATAAAGAAGAGGAGATGGTGCGGTATGGTGCAGTATTGATAAAGAAGAGGAGATGGTGCGGTATGATGCAGATTGGTGAAATGAAGCATTCTTGAACTAACAACTTCAGTAAAACTTGGTGCAGCAGTGTTTAAATTGTCTTGAGATAATCTAGCGATTGAAGCAATGGAAAGTCATGGTGCAAACTTTTGTGCAGTATTGATAAAGAAGTGGAGATGGTGTGGTATGGTGCAGATTGGTGAAATGAAGCATTCTTGAACAAACAACTTCAGCAAAGCAGCAAGGAAGGATTGGTGTCCTTTGGGTAGGTGCCCATAAATGCAAGGTTGGTGCCTTGGAAAGGATAGGGTCAAAGCCCTAGAGGTCGGAGCCTCATTAAGTCCAAGTTGGTGCTTGGCAATAGGTTGGTGCCTAAATTTTGAAGGGTTGTAACCCTCACATCTTATTGTACTCTTTCATTTGATAAAAGATCTTTTATCCTCATAATAAGATCATTTCTCTGAATGTGTAGAATCTAACTGGACATAATAACAATTGAAAAGAAATATTGATTCACCCCCCTCTTAGTATTTCCAATAGTGGAAACAGGGACATGTCTAAAGTTCAATGATTTGGTTGCAATGAATATGGACATTATAAAAGAGAATGTTCCAAGGACCCAAAGAACAAAAAGAACAACCAAAGAAAGGAAAGAGATGAAGCACATGCAGCAAAAGATGAACAAGCTGAAAAGAAACCCAAGATTGAAGACAATAAGGACCTCTACTATTGAAGAATTTGGCAAGTACCAGGTTTGCGTGCAAGATTGTTTTCATTAGAATATAACAATTAGAGTAGCAGTTGCAGTTACGTTTGAAGGATGAAAGTTTCTTTTAGAATTCGCAAGTTTGAAGTCCTGAAGGTCTAGTTTAAGGAGCATATAGTTGTCTACACACTATTCCATAAGTCGCAGTATTCTACAATCACGGTAGTAGGCAAGGATGTTAATTTCATCATGAAGATTTAGAAATAGTCATCATGTCTTTTAGCAAGCCAGTACTGCAAGTGTAGCAAAACATAGCATAGTCAAACTCAATATGCAGCTTTTCTCCAACAAGACATTTGTTTCAACTTCAGTAAAAGATTAGTGCAAGACATTTGCACGAAACATTTTGGAAACAAGTCAGATAGAGGGGCAAAGCAAAAGCATTTCTACGAGAATCAAGGCAATAGAATAGAACACAATGTAGTCAGTCAATTGAATGGCAGCATGAATGAAACGATATCTTCAAAGGAAAGAACATGATTCAAATATCCACTTGGGCAGAAATTGAAAAGATGGTTGACAATTTATAGATATATAACATCACTAAAAAACTTTGATCTTGCAGCTGATTGATTATTGTTATTCGACACCATTATTGACCATTTCTACATATTTCTTGGAAAGATATGTTTGTAGAAAGAAAAGTTTGAAGGTTTTCTCTGAACGAAGAAGAGAAGCAAATGAAGATAATTGTCGTAATAAGAAGAAGTACTTCAAAATTTTGAAGGATTGATCATTTCTACATATTTCTTGGAAGGATATGTTTGTAGAAAGAAAAGTTTGAAGGTTTTCTCTAAAAGAAGAAAAGAAGCAAATGAAGATAATTGCCTCAATAAGAAGTACTTCAAAATTTGAAGAAATCTTATGATCTCGAGAAAGAAGGATTCATGAACCAAAAGTAGTGATTTTAACTTCAGAGGGAATAGGAAGCAAAATTAGAAGAGAAGGATCTTACATCTTTGGATTTGAAGTAACTTCAATTGATTCAACAACAAGGAGAAATACTATTGATATTTGAGCTATGGTATAGTTTCCTATGTAGCAGATTTCTGAGCAATTGTGGCGGTTGGTACAGTTTGACTCTATAGAATGTTTGAAGAACTACTTGATGACATGTTGGATTCGATTTTGATCAAGGCTACATGAAGAGTGGTAGAGAACCAGGATGGTTGAAGTACTTTATGATCCTTGATATGATATAGAAAGAAGTCATGAAGTAGCAGTATTGACAAAACAGATAGTCGATGCATTGATGGTGTTTCTTTCTATAAAAAAAGGTTGATTATGGCAAGCTTAGGCTTTTGGTTACTTCTCCTTGTTTAAGAGGAAGTGGGGATCTCCTCCCTAGTTGAGAGAGAGTGAGGGTGGACACCATATTCTCAATGTGTCATGTACTATGGCCAAGACTAACAGTCGTAATCCTAGTAAAGGCACTAGCTTGGAGAATGGTGGATTGGATAAACATCTCGGACTAATATTCTTTGGGAGGATGTGTGCTTTGACCAGGAATAACTGCCTTAAGTCAAGTACATTAATCCAAGATAAGAATAGTCTTGAGGATCGATATTTCCTAGTGTCAAACTTTCTGACAATGGATTGGGAAATACTCCCGTGAGGGCATACTTGGTGAACATCCGAATGAGGTATGTACCTAGAGAGGCATTGATGTCCAATTTTATACCTCTTGGCATTGTGCTCTAATCTAGCAAAGACAAAGAGCTTGAAATTCAAGGCCTTGCTATTTTTACAATGATGATTATGATGATAAAAAATCATCATTAATGCTTATCAATCCGGATGCTTTCTTATATGAATATTTCAACTTGAGTATCATGTTGTGTCATTATGAATACATCCCTAGTTAAGAGGGAGTGTTGAAAAATGTAACTAGTGTCGGTCTTCATAATGTAATAAAATGTAAATTTTATTATTGCTTATATTCATTATTATTATTCTTATTTTGGTCAAAGCATGTTCTTCATGCTTATAGAGTCAATTGAGTCAAATGGAGTCAAAACAAATTTATTTTGAGTCAGAGAGTGTGTTTGAGTCAAGTCCCATTTGGACTTTCTGTAAGAAAAGAAAAGAAATTTTATTTTTCAGTCAAAAAGTCATCACAAGGCCAAGTCGACCTTAGAGGCAACTATTCAACCCTCCATGACATGTATATATGCAATTCAACTCGACCACTTGAAGGATATTCATCAGCACACATCAATTTTTGTGCCAAGAAGAGAAGAAAAAATAGCAAAGCCAAGGGAAAGAGAGCAAAATCAAAGGAGGGAGAAAATTCATAATTTCTGCCCTAAATCTGCTCAAACATGTGAAGGTTCTGCAATTTTCCAAGGCTGTTACAGGGCCGAAATTCAGCCTCCACTGAAGGTCCAAAAATTTCAGTGATTTGAACAAATTTTAGAGATTTTACCAACATTGACTTTGTTGAAGGAGACTTGGAGGAGGGCTAACCTGGGTACATTGTGACAGTCTTGGTCTTGGTCTTGGGTTTTAGATATCTCATTTTGATTTGATTCTATGATAAGGATTGTTTGGGTTTTCCCCCTTGTGGGGTTTTGCCCTGGATTGGAGCCTAATTTTGGTGTTCTTTATCTCTTTGTGTTCTTTATGTTTTGGTAATTGCTTGATGAAGAGAACATAAATTTAATAAAAAGCCAACTTCTTTGATATTGGGGATGCCATTTACTATTTGAATAAGTGAGGGAACTATTTTGTAGTGTATATGCCCATATCTTCTATGCCATAATTCCATAGCTTGAGGAGATGGTGTTATAACTTTATATAGTCTTCCTTCATAAACTCCAATAACTTTTGCCTTATCAATGCTTGAATTGTTTCCCAAACCAGAACTTTACCATCTATAAAGGCAACCCTATCTCCTTTATCTTCTAAACAAGAAATTGAAAGTAAATTCTTTTTCAAACTTGGAAAATAGAGTATATTGTTGAGGTGTAGCTTTGCTCCATTTTCCAGCTTCAATAATGTAGATCCAAGGCCTCTGACTATATGATTGTTGTTGTCACCTAACTCCACTGCATGAAATGATGGTTCCATCGATAGAGTATTGAGTTGTCCACTTTCTCCCATCATATGTCTTGATGATCCACTATCAATGATCCATGCATTGTCATCATCAAGAGTACCCGTAAGTGCAGCCAAGAATCCTTCACCCTTGACTCTCCTAAATAGATTGTAGATGATCCTTCCAATTGAGCTTCCTACAATTCTCACGATATTGATTTCCATCTTCAAGTAATTTTCCATAGAGGGAGTGTTAGAAAATCAAAAAGGCGGAAATATTTTCTTATACTTGAAAATTACTTGTGATGTTCTTGACTTCTTATTAGGTTTCTTTATATCTTCTTTCCTTTAGTTCATCAAGCAATTACCAGAGCAATAGCACATAAAAATGGACACTAGATATAGGCTCACAGCCAGGGAAAAATCCCTCTCTAGGGGGAACCCAATCAGTAATTCATCCTTCAATAGTTTTCCATAGATATTCCAAGACTCTAGACCTTGACACAAACTTTCCTCCATGCCAAACGCCAAGTTAGGCTCCCTCTTCTCTTGCAGATGATCCTACTTGACCTAGCAACAGCAGCAGTAACACTTTCTTCAAACCAAAAACTTCAACCTTGCTTTGGAGACTTTGATCTTCACTGAAAGACTTTGATCTTGGCCCAATCCAACTTACTGAGGCAGCATCACCCAGTACCAACAAATTCAACCTATACTTTGATCTGGCAGCAGCAACACACGGCAACTGGCTACGACATCAACAAGAGAACTTCAATCTTCCAAACCAAGGCAAGAGAGAGAGAGATAGATGCACCAAAACTTTGATCTTCTTCCCTTCCTTCTCCTAGACCAAACTCACACTTACTTTCCTTCCTTCCTCTATTTCGCACTTTTTCCAGCTTCAAGAGATATCGAACTAGCTTGTGAGAGAGTGCTTCAAATAGAATTCGAACTACTTCATTTATAGTCCTTTGGTGAGGTCAAATAGCCCTCTTTGAGAGCAACTTGATCATCTTAAGGCCGACTTGGTTTGGAGACAACATAATTCATATTTGACTCAATACTTAACCTTTTTACATCATTCAAAAGCCTAAGAAGGGTCTCTTTAAAAGTATAGTGACTCTATTAACTCAGAATAAATCCTAGAAGTTCTCAATGGGGACTTTGACCTAAAACATGATGACCCAAGCATGAAACCCATGCTTTAATTAGTCATAATAATAATAATACTTTTCCTTATTCTTTTGAAAAGTACAACACATGATGACTCAAATACATTAATGAAGACAAAACCTAGTTACGTTTCCCAACGCTCCCTCTTAACTAGGGAGGTATTCATTATATACAAGTACAAGGAAGATCTTAACCATATGAACCATAAAGAACTTTAGGCACCGCAATGCCATGGACTAGATTCCTGACCAGGGCAATCTATCCAAGTGGGACTAAGATAGACTCAAGCTTTCAGCCTCTCCAGGTACCATCAGGCTTACTAACCATCAACCCGGGGATCCAAGTGTGTATCAAAAACAAAGCTCTATAACCAGCACCACCTTTTCCAACATTGGGACCTAGACATCAACACAAAGTGTCGGCCAGATGTCCTCCCAGGCAATGCTTCACTCACAAAGCCTCAACACTCCTTGATCTAGCAGATCAAGGATAACAAATCTCTCTCAATCAACATTATATCAAAACCTTCGAGAGATTCACCTGTACAAACACAACCCCAATCAATAATACACTTTCACATGTACATAATCAAATACAAATCTCTGAGGTCTTCCAGACAACTGATGTTGCTTCTCAACATAGTAGGGCTATCAATCGAATCTTTGACAGAAGATTCCTCAATCATACACTTTCCTTTCCTACTTCGTATACAGCAACATATCTTCAAAAACATTCTCCAATCAAAACTATGGGTTCCAGGCATGTATCAAAAATAGAGCTCTATAACCAACACCACCTTTTCCAACTTCGGGACCTAGACATCAACACAGTGTCGGCCAGATGTCCTCCCAGGAAATGCTTCACTCACAAAGCCTCAACACTCTTTGATCCAACAAATCAAGGATAACCGATCTCTTCCAATCAGCATGCTATCAAAACCTTCGAGAGATTCACGTGTACAAACGCAACCCCAATCAATAATATACTTTCACATGTACATAATCAAATACAAACCTTCGAGGTCTTCCAGACAATTGATGTTGCTTCTCAACATAGTAGGGCTATCAACTGAATCTTTGACAGAAAATTCCTCAATCATACACTTTCTTTTCCTACTTCATATATAGCAACATATCTTCAAAAACATTCTCCAATCAAAACTATGCTATGCCCTCCCTCTCAACCAGGGAGCTTCCCTTTCCACGCCCCCTCTTAATCTCAGGGAGATCTTTCTTATTCAAGTTCCCTCTTAACCCAGGGAGATCAACTTCTTTATTTCGACATCGGAGAATCTTTTATGGCTTCCAACCATTTCATTAGAGTTATCATTGCCATCACTATTCACATCATGCTTATCAACGAACATCTTCACCATATTGAAGATTGTGTACCTACACAACTTAGATAGCAAGTACAACCAAATCTATAGAAGCATGAAGCTAGCCATATCAAAATTACGAAAGCATTTCAACCTTATATATATCAAATACCCAAACCAGAGACACATATTCTTCAACATCTTGCTAGGTACTTTGTCATAAACCCTAGACTAGTTCATAACAACTTTCATTACATCTAGGGTTTCAATGATTCTTCCAAAGGTATGACATACCCTACTACAACATATAGCAAAACCTAGAAACAATTCAAGCAAATATAGATCTGCAAGGCATCTAACAACTTTCAGAATTCATATGTTAGACCTCCCACTAGGGTTTCATACAAATCCTAGATTTCATACAAGAGAATTAATCAATCAAAACGAATCACGGCTTAGTCATCGACATGACCAGCTTCCACTAGGGTTAGTTGCAAACCCTAGATTTTGTTGAAATTTGGTACCTGAGGACAGGTGGTTCCCTTAGGCTTTGATCTTTGGCCTAGGGAAAAGTGTCCAAAAGATTTTAATTTTTCTCCTAAAGTGACTTTATAATTTTTATAAAGTTAAAATCTAATTTAAAAGTGACTTTAAGTGATAAAGTTACTAAGTCTAATTTTAAAGTGACTTTTATAAAGTCAATGAAAAATTAAAAAGGAAAAGTGACTTTGGAAATAAATGACTAAGTGGGTCTTTATTAAAGTGGGTGAATTAAAAAATAGAAAGCTGAGATTTAAATGTGCATTTAATCTCAGCCATTGATCTAAATCTATCTCAGCCATTGGATTTAGGGATCACCCAAAAGTCATTTAGGGTTGGGTTAAAGGAGGAAAAAGATCATTCATTCTTTCATGAGCAGATTGGGAGAAGGAGAGCAAGAGAGCAAGGGAGATTTCTGGACAGGAAGGAGAAAGAGGCATTAGTTTGGCACACATACCAGGCAGCTCTTCAGCAAATATCAAACAGCAGAAAGAACAAGCATACAGCTGAAAGGACCAGCAATAAAAGGCAGATTTTTGTTGAGCAAACAGCAAAAGTCAGATTTGTTTTTGCACAGAAATCGAGGCAGCTGATTTTATGCACAAAAATCAAGGTCCGTACAGCCTGTCTGTACCGTTCGTACAACCATCAGTACCGTCTGTTCGTCCGTCCGTACAGTTGTCGTGCAGTATTGTGTTGCTGTTTGGAAATTTCCAGTGGGATGTGAGGCTCAGAAATTGAGATAAGTTGGAAATTTGTTTGCTGATTTTCGCTGAAATTTCTCACTGTAAAAAGGCATTTTCCAGAAATAAAGAAGAGCTCTCAAACTGGTTTCCCCAAGAGTTGTAGGGGGTTTTTCCAGGGTCACGTTGACCAAAAATATCAGTGTTTTAATGTGTTTTAATGTGTTTTAATGGTTGTTTATTACTGCTGATTTTTGTTTCTGCAATTTCCAGCATTCTATAAATTTTCCAGAATTTGTGTTTTCAGCAAATTTATTTTTTCCAGCTTGTTGAATGTATGGTTATGAGAAAGGGAATTTAACTACATGGGAGAAATAAGGAGAAACTGAAAACCGGGGTGGGAAAACAGAAATTTTTACATGGTATCAGAGCTTAAGTGCTGAAGGACAGTTTGGGACAGCAAAAGAGAAAAATTACAGCTGCTGATTTTCACTCAGAAAATTCCAGCAAGCTGATTTTTCATAAACAGCAGGTTTTATCTTTACTATAGCAGTGCTATTTTTCAGTTTAGGACAGCATGATGTCATTGGGATTGAGGGTGGAGGATAGGTTGGATGGGCATACAAATTATAGCGTTTGGAAGGAGAGAATGCAGAGTATCTTTGAGGAGGCAGAAGTCTGGGATATCATGGTGCATACCACTTAGACCCCTGTTGTTGTGTCTACTGATGCTACTCAGTTGGCTGCTTATAATAGAAAGAGCAACAAGGGTAAGAGGCTGATTCTAGACGGAATCAAAGACCATTGCATTCCTCATGTGAGAGGAAAGAGCAATGCCCATGAAATGTGGACAGCATTGTCCAATCTCTACCAGAGTACCAATGAGAACTGGAAAATGGTTCTGAAGGAGAAATTGAAAAACATTAAGATGGGTAATGATAGTGCAGCTGGATATCTCACTAAGATTACTAATGTGAGAGATGAGTTGGCAGCGATTGGAGAGGCCATTCCACCCACTGAGTTGGTGCGGATTGCGGTAAATGGCCTCTCCCATTCATGGATGAACTTTGCTGATGGGGTTGGTGCACGTGAGACTCTTCCCACATGGGAGGGGTTTTGGGATGATTGCATTTAGACAGAGATAAGGAAAGGTCAGCTTGGGCAGCCAAGCCAGTTGAGCAGGATGAGGATGTAGCACTGGTGGCAGGAGGCAAGAAAGGCAAAGGGAAGAAGCAGGCTTCCACAAGCAGTGGTGGGGGCAAAGGCAAAGGTAAAGGTAAACAGGTAAACACACAGAAGGACTATTCCAAGGTGAAGTGTTGGAATTGTCAAAAGATGGGACACTATGCAGTTGTGTGTCCGGAGAAGAAGAAGAAGAAGGGAAGGACCAGAGTTTGGCAGCATCAGCAGAGATTGAGGACTTTGCAGGTCGTTTTGACCGGGAGTTTGCATTCACTATGTGTGAGTCCTCTAGTGCAGGATCACCTGCCATACAGGTTCAGAGGGAGCATGCTTTTCCCTCGATTAGCGGAGCATCTTTAGGTATCTGGTATGTAGACAGTGGGGCTTCAAGTCATATGACAGGAGTCCGTGAGTACTTCTCAGAGCTTTCAGAGAGTGGCACTGATGTAGAGGTAGTACTGGGTGATGATAGAGTTGTTAGAGCAGTCGGGGTGGGGACACTGACATCTCAGATGGAGTCCAAACCTCCCTTGAAAGTGACAGATGTTCTTTATGTGCCAGGGATGTGGAAGAACCTCATATCTGTCTCAGCTTTGGAGGACAGAGGATATGAGGTACTGTTCACGGGAGGACAGGTGTTGATGTATCCCAGGGGCGCTCCAGTTGATTCAGCTAGAGTGATAGGTGTACGCCATGCAAAGGTGTACAAGTTTGCATTCTAGCCCCTTTTGGCATTGAGTAGTAGTACCGACAGCAGAGCTAGCAGTTCTGAGTAGTGTGAGATTTGGCACCGCAGGATGGGACATATGTATCATGGAGCCTTGAGGACCTTGCGGGAGATCACTACAGGTATGCCAGATTTCAGTACTGATCACTTTGATACTTGTAGAGGATGTGCTATGGGCAAGTTTGCCAAATCCCCCTTTCCCAGCAGTGACAGCAGAGTGACTGGGATACTTGATTTGATTCATTCTGATGTGAGCGGTCGGATGTCTCATGTTTCCTTGAGTGGATATGAATACTATGTTTTATTCATTGATGATCACTCCAGGAGGACCTGGATTTATTTCTTGAAGACCAAGAGTGAGGTCTTCAAGCGGTTTCAGGAGTTCAGAGCTCTGGTGGAGACACAGACAGGTCGGAAGATCAAGTCCC
>APFE031127745.1:23673-52771 GCA_000404065.3 Pinus taeda | reverse complement strand
ACCAGAGTTTGGCAGCATCAGCAGAGATTGAGGACTTTGCAGGTCGTTTTGACCGAGAGTTTGCATTCACTATGTGTGAGTCCTCTAGTGCAGGATCACCTGCCATACAGGTTCAGAGGGAGCAGGCTTTTCCCTCGATTAGCGGAGCATCTACAGGTATCTGGTATGTAGACAGTGGGGCTTCACGTCATATGACAGGAGTCCGTGAGTACTTCTCAGAGCTTTCAGAGAGTGGCACTGATATTGAGGTAGTACTCGGTGATGACAGAGTTGTTAGAGCAGTCGGGGTGGGGACACTGACATTTCAGAGGGAGTCCAAACCTCCCTTGAAAATGACAGAGGTTCTTTATGTGCCAGGGATGAGGAAGAACCTCATATCTGTCTCAGCTTTGGAGGACAGAGGATATGAGGTACTGTTCAGGGGAGGACAGGTGTTGATGTATCCCAGGGGCGCTCCAGCTAAGTCAGCTAGAGTGATAGGTGTACGCCATGCAAAGGTGTACAGGTTTGCATTCCAGCCTCTTTTGGCATTGAGTAGTAGTACCGACAACAGAGCTAGCAGTTCTGAGCAGTGTGAGATTTGGCACCGCAGGATGGGACATATGTATCATGGAGCCTTGAGGACCTTGCAGGAGATCACTACAGGTATGCCAGATTTCAGTACTGATCACTTTGATACTTGTAGAGGATGTGCTATGGGCAAGTTTGCCAAATCCCCTTTTCCCAGTAGTGACAGCAAAGCGACTGGGATACTTGATTTGATACATTCTGATGTGAGCGGTCGGATGTCTCATGTTTCCTTGAGTGGATATGAGTATTATGTTTTATTCATTGATGATCACTCCAGGAGGACCTGAATTTATTTCTTGAAGACCAAGAGTGAGGTCTTCAAGCGTTTTCAGGAGTTCAGAGCTCTTGTGGAGACACAGACAGGTCGGAAGATCAAGTCCCTGAGGTCGGACAATGGAGGAGAGTACACCCTTGGAGAGTTTGTTGACTATTGTGCGGAGGCAGGCATCAGGAGGGAGTTCACTGTTCCTTACAACACCCAGCAGAACGGGGTTGCGGAGAGGAAGAACAGATCCATCATAGGGGCTGCCAAAGCCATGTTACATGATCAGGGGTTGCCATTGTTTTTGTGGGCAAAGGCCTGCAACACAGCTGTTTACTTGCAGAACAGGAGTCCGCATCGTGCCTTGGGGCACATGACTCCGGAGGAGGCTTTCTCTGGGAAGAAGCCTGATATTGGTCATCTTCATATCTTTGGATGCATTACATACTCCTATATACCCAAGGAGAAGAGGACCAAACTAGAGCCCACCGCAGAGAAGGGTATCTTTGTGGGCTACAGTGAGACCTCAAAGGCCTTTCGGATTTACATTCCTGCACAGAGGAGAGTTGTTGTCAGACGGGATGTGAAGTTCAAGGAGGATAGGGCCTTTAGGAGATCACGGGAGTTGGAATATCTGGATCAGCCAGACCCTCAGCAGCAGTTGAGTCAGTCGCAGGGATCCAGTGGGCAGGGATCAGGAGGATCAGGAGGTACATATATGAGGATGTCAGGTCCGTCAGTGAGCAGTGGCTCATCGAGCCAAAGGGGTGGTGCTCCGAACAGGTCACAGAGCAGTTCACTAGGGAGTCCACTGATGGACAGTTCACACGGTACCTCAGCTTCTACAAGTTAAGGTGCAGGCAGGAGGACAGCAGATAGACAGTCAGGAGTTCAGGCTACTGATGGTGATGAGGAGGAGGAGTTTCATTCTCCTATGGGAGAAGCATGCTCAGGGAAGAGGAAGCCCAAGTGGCTTCAGGACACCTTGAGAGATTCCACATCTGTTGCTGAGCCGAAGAGGCCGGTCAGAGAGAGTAGACCACCTGAGAGATTTTGTAGCTATATGGTGATGGTTACCAGCATCCTTAACTCTGAGCCTTCTAGCTATGAGGAGGCAGCTAGCCAGCAGGTCTGGAGAGAGGTCATGCAGGAGGAGTATTCTTCTATCATGAAGAATGATGTTTGGGAGGTGGTGCTGAGGCCTGAGGGAAAGTTCGTGGTTACTTCCAGATGGCTTTACAAGGTAAAGCATGCTGCAGATGGCAGCATTGAGAAATTCAAAGCGAGGTTTGTGGCTAGAGGATTCTCCCAGGTAGAGGGAGTTGATTATGAGGAGACCTTCGCTCCCGTGGCTCGATATACTTCGATTCGCTCCATTATATCGATAGCAGCAGAGATGGGTTGGAAGATCCACCAGATGGATGTGAAGACCGCATTTCTTAATGGCTTCATACAGGAGGAGGTGTACGTTGAGCAGCCACAGGGCTTTGAGGTGCATGGGAATGAGTCCCATGTATGCAGACTGAAGAAGGCCCTTTATGGCCTGAAGCAAGCTCCCAGAGCTTGGTACTCCAAGATAGACACTTATTTGCAGGGGATGGGTTTCAAAAAGAGTGAGGCAGATCCGAACCTTTACTTTATTGTGATAGGTGAGGAGCCTCTCATTCTGGTGCTGTATGTGGATGACTTGGTCATTAAAGGTGCAGAGAGACTCATAGAGCACTGCAAGAGAGATCTTGCGACGGAGTTTGAGATGAAGGACATTGGCTTGATGCATTACTTTTTGGGTTTGGAGGTGTGGCAGGAGGAGGGCATTTCTTCCTGGGGCAGGGGAAGTATATTGTGGACATCCTTAGCAGATTCCACATGGAGGATTGTAGACCCATGTCGACACCGATGATCACCAACTGGAAGAAGCTTCATGCTTCGGATTCCGAGTTGGTGGATCCCACATTGTACAGGCAGCTGATTGGTTCCTTGATGTATTTGGTCAACACTAGACCAGATATCTGTTTTGCAGTCAACACGATGAGTCAGTTTATGTGTGAGCCTAGGAAGGTTCACTGGGTGGCTGCAAAACACATTTTGCGGTACTTGCAGGGGACAGTGGATTATGGTCTGGACTACAGGCAGGGAGATGGAGTGAGATTGGTAGGATACACTGATTCTGATTGGGCAGGTTGTGCTTCTGATAGGAAGAGCACTTCAGGGTGTTGTTTTGGGTTGGGTTCAGCAGTAGTGTCATGGTTCAGCCGGAAGCAGCAGTCAGTAGCACTAAGTTCAGCAGAAGCAGAGTATATGGCAGCCATTCTAGCTAGTTGTGAGGCCATCTGGCTTCGCAAGATGTTGTTTGGCTTATTTGGTCAGTCGTTAAGACCTTCAGTGATTTACTGTGATAATCAGAGTTGCATTAAACTCACGGAGAATCCAGTATTTCATGACAGGTCAAAGCATATCGGGATCAGATATCATTTCATCAGAGACTATGTTCAGAAGGGAGCTGTGAAGCTTGAGTATATTTCCACTGATGAGCAGGTAGCAGACATTCTTACCAAAGCCTTACCACGGGGCAAGCATGTTTACTTCAGAGACAAGATGGGTGTGGTGAGGAACACCTTCCTCGGTAAAAGGGAGTGTTGAAATTTGGTACCGGAGGACAGGTGGTTCCCTTAGGCTTTGATCTTTGGCCTAGGGAAAAGTGTCCAAAAGATTTTAATTTTTCTCCTAAAGTGACTTTATAATTTTTATAAAGTTAAAAATCTAATTTAAAAGTGACTTTAAGTGATAAAGTTACTAAGTCTAATTTTAAAGTGACTTTTATAAAGTCAATGAAAAATTAGAAAGGAAAAGTGACTTTGGAAATAAATGACTTAGTGGGTCTTTATTAAAGTGGGGTGAATTAAAAAATAGAAAGTGAGATTTAATTGTGCATTTAATCTCAGCCATTGATCTAAATCTATCTCAGCCATTGGATTTAGGGATCACCCAAAAGTCATTTAGGGTTGGGTTAAAGGAGGAAAAGGAGGAAAAAGATCATTCATTCTTTCATGAGCAGATTGGGAGAAGGAGAGCAAGAGAGCAAGAGAGATTTCTGGACAGGAAGGAGAAAGAGGCAACAGTTTGGCACACATACCAAGCATCTCTTCAGCAAATCAGAACAGCAGAAAGAACAAGCATATAGTTGAAAGAACCAGCAATAAAAGGCAGATTTTTGCTGAGCAAACAGCAAAAGGCAGATTTGTTTTTGCACAGAAATCGAGGCAACTGATTTTTTGCACAAAAATCGAGGTCCATACAGCCTGTCCGTACCGTCCGTACAGCCATCTGTACCGTCTGTACGGCCGTACGTACCGTCCGTACAGTTTCCGTGCAGCATTGTGTTGCTATTTGGAAATTTCCAGTGGGCTATGATGCTCAGAAATCGAGATAAGTTGGAAATTTGTTTGCTGATTTTTGCTGATTTTCGCTGAAATTTCTCACTGTAAAAAGGCATTTTCCAAAAATAAAGAAGAGCTCTCAAACTAGTTTTCCCCAAGAGTTGTAGGGGTTTTTCCAGGGTCACGTTGACCAAAAATATCAGTGTTTTAATGTGTTTTAATGGTTGTTTATTACTGCTGATTTTTATTTCTGCAATTTCCACCATTCTGTAAATTTTCCAGAATTTGTGTTTTCAGCAAATTTATTTTTTCCAGCTTGTTGAATGTATGTTTATGGGAAATGACATTTAACTACATGGGAGAAATAAGGAGAAACTGAAAACCGGGGTGGGAAAACAAAAATTTTTACAGATTTTTCAATCAAACATCAATCAGCACTAAAACTCGGTTTTCAACAATCTTACACAAATCTCAAACTATCACATTGTCATCATACATTAGAGATTTTCACTTCTACTAAGGTTTAACTCCAAAACCCTAGAATTTCACAAATACTATCATCCTATAGAAACAAATTTTGACTAGGGGTTAGTTCCAAACCCTAGGATTCATAATCACCAATAAACAGGTTAACTCATACATCTAGGACATTATGCATAGGCATTTCATATCATGTGTTAGTCAAACCCAACTCCAGAAACATCAATAGGACTTAGACATACAACAAACTTGATTGAACTAGGATTTGATCGGACAAACAAACATTTCAAGGAAATCATTTCTAAAACATTACAAGGGTGTTGCTTACACATTCCACCAAATCCTAATGAGTTAGGATTTCAATATAAGAACATAGCAA
This sequence comes from Pinus taeda, assembly GCA_000404065.3. Taxonomy (NCBI): domain Eukaryota; kingdom Viridiplantae; phylum Streptophyta; class Pinopsida; order Pinales; family Pinaceae; genus Pinus; species Pinus taeda. Next base: position 47,703 of record APFE031127745.1, on the reverse strand, counting down.
ACCCAAAATTACCAATACTTCAAAGGTTCGAGATTTTAAACTTTATCATTCAACCCTAACAAGTTAGGTTTTCCTGATCATGCCAAAATCTCAAACATGACATTATCAATAAAAACTTCAAATAGCATTTCTCAATAACCCTAAGCAGTTTAGGGTTTCAAACATTCACATTAGCATACCCTTAGGTTAGGGTTTTCTCGAGAACCTGTCTAGGGTTCTATAAAATTGGTTAAGAATATGAGTGGGGTAGATTTATCAAATGATGAATCACCCAAAATAAGAATCATTATGATTCAATATTGCTAGAAATAACAATCTTAGTAATAGATTGTCAAATGAATAAACATTTAAAGAAATCAATGTTTTGTAGTTTAAGGCATACCTTTTTTTTCTTGACAAACGTTATCTTGGGTGGCTCTCTTCCATACTCCTTGAGGATATAGCAGATGTTTTCCTAATCAAGAAAATAGAGGGAGAATGGTGATTAGTATTTAATATAATCAAAACTTAAATAAGTACACAAAACCAAAAATTGAAAGGAAATGAGATACTTATCTTTGGGAGATGTTGGGGGCTCCCTCCAAAGCTTTTGAGGGATACCTATAAATTTGGGTTTGGCTTTCTTTGGATCTTCTTCTTCAACAATGTTAGCATGATCTCTATCTCTCTTCTTATTCTTTGGATTGTCGAGACAGTCACTCTTCTAGTTACCCTTCTTATGACATTGATAGCATTCTACCTTGGACATGTCCACTTTCTTCCTTGGTCCTTTCGATTTCTTTCCTTTGTTTTGAGCAGTGTAGGCATTTCAAACTCCTTCAAGATTGGCAACTAATGAGTTCCTTGATTCTTCTTGACTACAGGCAGCCCATAGCTCTTCAAAAGTGGGAGCTTCCTTCCAATTGTTAAGTCTTAAAGCAAATGCACCCCAAGTAGGTGGAAATCCTAATAGAGCAGTGATCACGAGTTCTTTGTCTGGAACAATTTCATCAATGGCCAAAAGATCATCTCTGATTCTTGCTATCTTCACAAAGGAGGTCGTTGTGTCTTCTTTAGTCATCTTTGTGGTCTTTAGTTCATTCTTCAAGCTTGTTACTTGACCAATGTTCTTAATAGTGAATAACTTTGACAGGGCCTCATACATTTCTTGAGCATGATTAATGTTGGCTATAAACAAGACAAGGTTTTCCTTTATTCCTTCTACCATTAGGGTCATGGCAACTAATTATAATTCACTGAACTTCACTTTATCAGCATCACTGGAGTAATTTGTAGGCTTCTTTACTTTTCCTTTGACCAATTCTAGAACCTTGTTCTTTTTGAGGATGAGGTCAATCCTATTCTTCCAAGACATGTAGTTTGAGGCTCTTTCAAGTTTGTTCTCTCCATTGATTGTGTTAGACATTGTCTTTGAAGATAGTAGACTTCTCCCCTTGAATAATCCTTTTGAATGATTCCTTGATCAAGTGCTTGAGACTACCTTTTTCTTCTTTCTTCACTAAAGCTCTGAAACCATGTTAGAAAATCAGAAAGGCAAAAAGATTTTCTTATACTTGATAATTACTTGTGATGTTCTTGACTTCTTATTTGGTTTCTTTATATCTTCTTTCCTTTAGTTCATCAAGCAATTACCAAAGCAAAAGCACATAGAACAATGGAAACCAGATATAGCCTCACAGCCAGGGAAAAAGCCCTCTTTAGGGGAAAACCCAATCGGTAATTCTTCCTTCAATAGTTTTCCGGAGATATTCCAAGACTCTAGACCTTGACACAAACTTTCCTCCACACCAAGTCAGCCTTCCTCCTCTCTTGCAGATGATCCTACTTGACTTGCCAACATCAACAGCAACACTTTCTTCAACCCAGCAACTTCGACCTTGCTTTGGAGACTTCGATTTTCACATAGGAACTTCGATCTTGGCCCAATATAACTTCCTGAGGCAGCTCCACCCAGCACCAGCAGCTTCAACCTATACTTTGATCTGGCAACAGCAACACATGACAACTGGCAACAGCACCAACAAGAGAACTTCGATCTTCCAAACCAGGGCACAAGAGAGGGAGATAGATGCACCAAAACTTCAATCTTCTTCCCTTCCTTCTCCTAGACCAAACTCGCACCTCCTTTTCTTCCTTCCTCTATTTCGCACTTTTTCCAACTTCAAGAGATATCGAACTAGCTTGTGAGAGAGTGCTTCAAATGGAATTTGAACTACTTCATTTATAGTCCTTTGGTGAGGTTGAATAGCACTCTTTGAGGCCGACTTGGTGGGGAGACATCATAATTAATTTTTTACTCAATACTTAACCTTTTTACATGAATCAAAAGCCCAAGAAGGGTCTCTTTAAAAGTATGATGACTCTATTAACTCAGAATAAACCCTAGTAGTCCTCAATGGGGACTTTGACTTAAAACATGATGACCCAAGCATAAAACCCATGCTTTAATAAGTCATAATAATAATAATAATAATAATAATAATAAAACTCTTTGTTCTTTTGACAAGTACATTACATGATGACTCAAATACATTAATGAAGACCGAACCTGGCTACATTTTCCAACAGGGAGTAACATTTTCTTCCAAAACTGCTTTTCCTTTCTTCAAGTAATTGCCAACAAAGTGATCTTCAACCTTCTTTGACCTTAGATCTAAAACCATGTTAAGAAATCAATGCTAGTAGGATTTAGGGTTTGATTCCTCTTTCTTGACAAGTACATTACATGATGACTCAAATACATTAATGAAGACCGAACCTGGCTACATTTTCCAACAAGGAGTAACATTTTCTTCCAAAATTGCTTTTCCTTTCTTCAAGTAATTGCCAACAAAGTGATCTTCAACCTTCTTTGACCTTAGATCTAAAACCATGTTAAGAAATCAATGCTAGTAGGATTTAGGGTTTGATTCCTCTTTCTTGATAATTACTTGTGAATTATGTTGGCTTCTTTTACTTCTTATTTAGTTTATCTTTCATCAAGCAATTACCAAATTATATGTGTATGAAGATCACAAGAACAAGAGATACAAGATGTAGGCGCACAGCCAAGGCAAAACCCCTATAAGGGGAAAACCCAATCAATAACTCTTCCTTCAGTAGAATCAAATCAAGATTAGACACTTCCAGACTTCTAGACCTAGATAACGACCTCCTCCAACCACCAAGTCATCCCTTCCTCCTTGTAGATGTACTTTTCTCATCCTTCCAAGTGTCAATGCTTCAAGGTGCAGCTTCAGATTAGAATTTCAGCCCCAGCAACAAATTTTTGGCCCCCCCAGCTTCAGTACTTCGACCCTGCAATGGAAACAAAATTTCAAACCCAACTTCAACCCAATATCTTCGAACATGTGAAAGAAAAGTAGCCCAAGAACTCGATTTTTCTTCTTCCTGGCTTCTCCCCTTCTTCTCCAACAATTTCGCACTCTTTTCCAGTTACTTCTTCTTAGAGATCGAACTTGATGATGATGCTCTCCAAATTAAGTCGAGTTGCTCAATATATGGGCTTCTTGTGTGTTCGAATTGCCCTAATCTAGGCCGACTTGTTGAGGGCAGGGCTGACTTGGTGTGGAGGTGACAAATTATCTTTTTGACTCAAAAGTAATTATTTTTACATGATACAAAAGCCCAAGAAGGGTCTAATAATAATGACAATGACTCTAATGACTCAAGAAAAAACCTAGAAACCCTCTATGGGGGCTTTGACCTAGATAACATTGACCCAAGCATGAAACCCATACTTTAATAAGTCATTTTATTTAATAATAAATTTTCTTTTGACAAGTACAATTATGAAGACCGAAGCTAGTTACATTCTTCAACACTTGGGCCAGTCAACAGCTCCCTTTGACCTCCTCCTTTAGTCCTTCAAAGATCAGTCACTAAGCCTTCGACCAATCTACCTCTCCTAGAAATCCTCTTTTTCCTTCAAAAGACTGCACTTAGGGCTCCCTTGAGCACCTACTTGTTGCCCTCCAACAACCTTAAGATGCCCAACGACAATCTGTCCAACCTGGACCTTCTATCCTCTAGCATTAAAAAAACTGTAAGACATCAAATACATACCTCCAGACCATGTGCACATTGTTGTAGCTTCACCAACTGGTCAGGGCATCCAACAAACACACTTGTCCATCCTTTTCTGCTCCAACAGTCCTCTCAAAATTTGCGGCCTCCCTCACCTTTTATTCTGCTCCCATACGTTGCCTTCCAGGAGAGGTTCCAGCCTTGATTTAGGCCTCACGACACCCTTCCTAGCCATTGTACAGGGCTCATCCTTTCTACAATCAGCCAACAGGGCTCGGCCTATAAAAGAAAGAGAAGATCCACCCTAAAACCATGCACAAGCAGCCCAGATTTGTCCTCCACCTGCTCGGCCCTGCACCTAGTCTCTACAGCCTAGTCTCTACGGCCCTCGAGACAATCACGAAAAGAGACAAAACCAGTCCTTCTTCCCTTCACTTGAGATGCTCCAGAGTTGCGGCCAATTTTAGACATCTTATCTTATAATTTGATGCTTCTTGGATGTGCTAATGAGGTCTCACATAAGCCTTATTTATATGTTTTCTTAGGGAGATCTAACAGCCCTCCAAAGGGCACCTATAATGACAAGCCGACCTGAACTTGTTGCCAATTTTACCCACTTAAACATATAAAAATTCATATCTCGCTTTGTAGACTTCTGATCTTGGTGCTTGAAATTGCCCCTTGCTTCTCTAAGGTCCTCTTTCATCTCCAAGGGTCAAACCAACAAAAGTCAACATGGTTTTGGCCCAACTTCCTTGGGTACAAAACCCCCACCTTGGGTTCTAAGCCCACAAACCACTGTGGAGCTCATTCCTCCAAAATGCCGAACCATAGGGCTTAGAGTACCTCCCAAGCTACAAATCTCAACATACTCTATGGGTGCCAATATCATGGTCAAGTGATCCATGGGCGCCAATACCATGGACAAGTAAATACATAATAATGTGACTCTATAAATTTCCCCCTTGTTCTCCTGACCACATTTTAATCTAATTAAATCAATAATTTCCCCTACAATGATCACTCGGAAAAGGGACATGCCAGATTCTCTATCTCTATAGAGCTATCATTATTTAAAAGGCCAAAATGCAATGCATCTCCCTATATGAAGAGGAAAGACAGTTTCTTGGCTTGCTGTCTTCAAGATAAAAAGTTAACAGGCCTAAAAATCACATCATGACTTAGATCTTTACAATGGAGTTCATGTATTTTGTAATATTATATAACCTGTTTTTCCCAGTATGTTAAGGCTACGTTTCATGAACATTTATCTACGATTGAGCTCATATGAATTTGAGTTTTAGTGATGTAGCACCCGCAACACCTTCCCACCCCCTAACCCTTCAAAATACTAAAACATCACAATCTATTAGGGTCCAAACCTACTTTGCATTTCAGATACCTTTTTTGGTTTTGCTGGATTTGGGACAAAAAAAAAACATATTTTTCCAATCCTCATTCTACACACAAACAATGAACTTTAAAGCATTCAAAATAATCCCTTCAACTATCCCCACTAAAAACAAAAAAATCCACATAAATTGCATTTTTGCATTTGCTAAGAAGAGAGTTCATCGTTTATGGAATTGGAATGAGTCAAAGCAAAATATCCACATAAATTGCATTCTTGCATTTGCAAAGAAGAGAGTTCACTGTTTATGGAATTGGAAAGAGTTAAAAATCAACATAGACACTTGAAACATGTGTGAAAAGGGGGACTTCTTCATCTATACACTAGACATGGTGAACTGTAGAAGGAAAACAGTAATGGTTTTAGTTATTCAAGGTAAGGGCAGGTCTAAATAGCACAGAATGATGTAAAGCTCAATTACTCAACAATATAACAACAAACAGAACAGAACACCATACAAGTTCTACACCCATTTCTACAAAAGCGTAAAAAACAGACATCTTAATCTATAAATATTTTCCCATAAGTTAAGTGAGATACCTGAACCAGTCCAGTATGCAATGCTGTGAACTGCTCCATGGTGATGGACTTGAGGATATCCTTCAGATGATAGACATCACGCTCCCTTAGCACAAGCGCAAACTTTCTCCAATCAAGGACATCATTGAAAGGCAGATCATAGTAATCAGACAGGATAACTGTGAAGTTATACCAAAACATCCTAGTCAATAAAAGCCCGTATCATATTGCATATAATTGCAAAGCGTCATAAGGATTATATAACATTTATAGAAGTAAGCCATCGTGCCATTAAATCCCATTCATTCTAAATGACAGGAATCTGAAGCATCTAAAATGAAACAGGAAAAAGAATTAAAGTTTAAATTGCCTTTGAGTTTTAATTTGTTGTGCTCAGTATACATAGTCAACCTCTTGTACAAGTTTATAGATAGGTTAGTCTATACTACTACACCCAAGGTGAGGATAGCATGAGAAGATGGTTCTCATAAGAGAGATCCTAGTTTCTTAATTTTCTACGTTTTGATAGACATGTTTATAGGGTGGTTGCTACAATATTTTGACAATTTATTTCCAGTTTTTGAATAAGCCAGATAATTGTACCTGAAGATTACATCCAGATAATTAAATCACAAGTTGCATATTCCAATCAAAAGATGATGATAAAGTACATGCAATCATAGATTTGCCTGCAATCAGGACATTCTGAATAATGTTGCAAATATTGTTTCAGGGATATATTGCGAAGGGCCAGGAATCAAACTTATCAGAAATATCAGGAAAGATCAGAAAATTTTGCAACAGTGGTTCTAAATCCACAGACAGGAAGATATGAAAGTTGACATTTCCAGCGTGAAATAATCCCAAGAGAGAGCCAACTATCCCAGCTTACATGTATAGAGTAGATACCAAGGAATCAGTTTAGACAGTTATAAACTTATATATATTAGCAAAAGATGTTAGTTTTCCATCTACCGCTAACTATAACAAAATCTACCCTTCTTGTATAAAGAGATTATTAGAAATATCAATCCAATATCTAATATTAAAGCAGCAATTTTATTTTCAACTAATTGTTCTTTTCAAGAAATACATCTTATAGAGACTCTTTGGCTAATAAGCTGCGGCAGTATGAGGCAAATATCTATGCTGTCAAAGTCGCCCAGGGCTTGTACCTGGCCTTATCCATGTTGAGAAATCTAAGGCACTATATTTCTCTTAGATCTGGACATTTACTTGTGAATATTTTTACATGCTTGTTAGTTCTTTTACTTATTTATACTTTTCTTTTCATCAAGATAAATGCCAAACAATAAATATCACAAGGGACACAGGATGTAGGCACTCAAGCAGGGAAAACCTTAAGTAGGGGAAAACCCAATCAAGAACTCTTCCTTCAGTAGATTCAGATCACAGTGAGGCAACCAAAACTCTTGACCTAAACCTCTCTCCTTCCATCAAGTCAGCCTTTCAGTTGAAGTAATCTTCTTCCAATACTGATCTTCAAGAATAAGAGTTTCGGTCCTTCTTTAACCAACTTTGGCTTCTGCATTTATAGGAAGAAACTTTGATCCTGGAATTTAACTCTGGCCCTGTAATGATACATATTGTCCTTGTAGTATCCCCATGCTCCTCATGATACACAGGGCATGGGGGATGCACCCTCTGCCAGAAGGAGCATGTCCCTATGTAACACTCTCCAACAAATGTATCACTAGAAAATGGATCACCTATGGAAATTGGCCTTTTCAACAAGACCTGCATTTTTAATTCTTAAAACCAAAAAATTGTCATAACTAAACAATAGTGACACTATTCCGAGTCTTCGTTTTCTGAAAATCCATATTTTTCAAATGCATATACTTTCAAATTAAACAACTGTTTGGGCACAATTACACCTAACGAACCAAGGATGTCTAAAATCACTAATTGAAGAACTGAAGAACACAAACTGACTCAATGATAAAACAATCTGTTGTGTATTTCATGAACAGTAGGTAAACTATTATAACTCTGGTGTAAATATTGCACTGATAAAAAATATAGAAAATATGATAGTATTTATAGTTGTTGGGCCATAATTTTGAGAATTTTTGTCACTATGAAGAAACTAAAAACATAGACAAAAATGCCTGTTGAAGTAATAGAGGGAATTGTGCATGCTTTCTCAAGAGTGACAAATTACAATTGTGAATCAGGGGAGAGGACATGTAAGATCAGATTGGTCAAGCAGATTTCCCCTATATGAACTACAGCAGAATATTTAACTGAGTGACAGCACATGTAAGAAACAATCAGTCCAGCAGATTTCTTTCTAATAGGCTAGTAGAGTCATCTCAGATTGAATTACATCCTGATGCATGCCAATATAATACTAGATTGGCGTCCGTTACTTCAATGTGGTACTGGGGACATCAAAGATACCAAAATGTCTTTCCTTCTCTATCTATCGATCCATCTAAACAAAACCACCTTAACAATGTGACTAAGCATGCTATACTAAACAAAGGGAATCTTTAAAAGTATGATGTCCTTAACCGTTACACAAATATGTATCATAATCTTCTAATATTTAGTGAATGCATATGACTGAATAAACTGTAGTTTCAAGTTTCAACTAACAAATTGAAATTCAAAAATAGCAACAAAGTAAAGACCTGAATTCCTGGAATACTGGATTCGTATTGATTGTGTTTAAATAAAAGAGCCACAGAAAATGAATAATTACCAGGTACACATCCATAATGGATTGAATCAGTAATGCGTGCACTGTTGACTTGAGAACCACCGGGACAGATACAAAATTTAGTAATGTAGAATTGTTTCTGATAAACGAGCTCTCCAATTGCCCTACTAATACGATTATTGCTAACAGCAAGTTCGGTATCATTCTCCCATAAACGAGCCAGAATGACTCTGATCCGAGAATTTCGATGTCCAGCCCAAAAGCCAAGGACAGTCCTGAATATGACACCAAAATTGATATTAAGGAAACTGACATTTATAGCTATCAAATCATAAGAAGTATCAGCATATTCCCAAAAGTTAATAGAAGTAGAAGAGGAAAATAGAACAAGACAACAGTGGCCATGATGCTACAGTAGGCAATTCTTGAGTGGTCATAGCAGCCCTCGTGTCATCATCTTCAACATGTAGTATACAGCATTCATCAATTTTAAGTCTCAATTATGAACATCGATCATATCAGTATTGTCTTATCAGATGTGAATTTGTCTATTTCTCAACTTGAACAAGTCTTCCCTTTCAAGTTTCTAAATTGTGTGAGACGCCTTGAGAAATTTCATAGAAGGCCTTGGCAATTGTTAAAAAAGGCATAACAGTATATCCAATGACCAAATCCAATTTAAGAAAACTTTTGACAAGTCAAAGGACTACAATTCTGGTAATATCCATGAGTGACAGAAACTGGCAAACGGGAGTTGGGACTAATTAAGTACGCCATGATTACATAAAACGCAAGGAAAAAAATCTTCTTCCTCCATGAAAGAGCAGAGACCAGCATCAAACTGTCAGGAGAGAAAAACCAACGAAATGAAAAATGAGGAAAAAGGAAACATGCTTTCAGTATGAAAGCCTGCCTGTCATATGTGAGGTATGAATTTGTTTTTACATGGTAGGAAAATATCTCCAATTTTAAAGGGGAGAGTTCTCACACTGACAACTAGAAAAGGTTAAAAGTTTGTGTTTTCTTTCTCTCAACCCCCTTTATTTCCCCTTTGCTGATTCATAGCCCTGCTGTTGTTCCTAGCATGTCAATCATTGTGAACTTTTTATTATGTTTATTTTTATAGCCATGATAGATAACTAGCATGCACCATCGTGACATTACCACATGGAAACTTAAAACATGAACACTTTAAATCATTTTCTAGTTGGGTCTTTGCCTTGGGCTCCACACTAGGAATATGAACATGATGTATTGCATTGGGTACAACAAAACATCCAAGGCATACAGGATTTACATTCCAAGGTCAAGGAAGATCATTGTGAGATAGGATGTTAAGTTCCAGGAGGAGAAAGCCTTTAGGAGATCGCGCAAGTTGCCACCAATTGATCAGAGTCAGCAAGCAAAATCTCCAAGGGTTGAACAAGAATCTCGGGCTCATGGCACAAGTACCAATACATGAACAGGTATACGTGTTGAGGAGAGTTCACAGGATGTGGAGCAGTAGCATAATGAGGAACTTTAAGCTCCACCCACTACAAGTGGGAGAAGGAATCACAAGATGCTTTAGACATTGAGAGATGCCTAGATCAAGCACCAGTGGCAGGAGATTGCCAGAGAGATATTTAGGGTACAAGGCATTGATGAGTGAGCTCATAGACAGTGAGCCTTCCAATTATCAGGAGGTTGCACAACATCAAGTGTGACAAGATGCTATGGTGGAGTACAACCCCATCATACCGAACGATGACTGGGAGGTTGTGCCTAGACCTTTGGATAGGGCAGTGGTGGTTTTTAGTTGGATCTACAAGATCACGCACACTGCAAGTGGCAAGGTAGAAAAGTTCAAGGCACGGTTCGTGACAAGGGGTTCTCTTAGGAGGGAATAGATTATAAGGAGACATTTGCTCCAGTGGCCAAGTATACTTCAATTAGGACCGTGATCTCACTTGCAGCATAGATGGGATGGCAGATCCATCAGAGGGATGTCAAGACGACGGTTTGTACAAAGTTATAGAAGGGAGGTGTACATCGAACAACCAGAGGGTTTTAAGATGCATGGCACCAAGCATCGCTACATGTGAGACCAAATGGCTTCGGAAGCTGCCACTGGCATTGTCCGGTCAGAAGATGGAGTCGACCATTATTCATGTGATAATTGTGTCAGGTTGTCTAAGAATTCAGTATTCCATGATTGATTGAAAATTTGAAACATATAGACATATGATATCACTTCATCAGGGATTGTGTACAACATGGATCAGTTTGACTACAGTATGTTCCCATAGATCAGCAGGTTGCAGACATTCTGGCAATGACCCTGGATAAAATAAAAATTTGTTTTCTTCAAGGACAAGTTGGTTGTTGTGGAGAACACCTTCCTCGCTAAGAGGGAGTGTTAATTATTGTAGCTCGAACATGTGTTCTAGTCTTGAGAGGTGTCGTTGATGCTATGAACACAGAGGAATTAATTATCTCCAAGTCCATGTAATCTTTCCTAAGTTTCACCTAGGGAAAATATCTTAATTATGCCAATTAATGATTTCTTAATTATTTCCTAAGTCTAACATAAGGGAAACTGGATAATTAATTGACATTAGTTGATGTTGACAAATCATGTTGCTTGCATATTAGAGTTCATTTCTCTTACATGATAAATCACGAATGTTTGTTGGCTTCTTATTAAATTTATATTCTTCTTTCATCAAGCAATTACCAAAATGAACAAAACATGAAGTTCACAAAAGACAGAGAACACAAGAAATTAGGCTCCAAACTAGAGCAAAACTCCACAAGGGGGAAAACCCAACCAACTTCTCTTCTTATAGAATCAAATCAGAGTAAGAAATCCAAGACCCAAGACTAATACAAGAATCCAACCTCCAAGATGCCAACTCAAGCCCCCCAAATTTTGCATCATCATAATAGAGTATGTCTCTTTCAACTTTCAATAAACTTGGATCAAGATTCATCTTTCAACTATCCATAAACTTAGATCAAGATCCACTTTTCAACAATCACAACCTAAGACTTGTAGTAGCTTTACAGGTCTCGTCTTTCCACAATAGCAAACCTCGACCTTCTACAACATAACTTGGCCTTCCACAATAACATATTAACAGTAGTGTATTTTGTTCTTTCAAAATAGCATATCACAGTAGTCTTTGGACAAGGTGCCTTTTAGTAGAAATTCAAGAACAGATCTTCAAATTGTTGAGAAATCTAGGGCAGCTTAGATTAGGGTGATTTCTCTTACTTTTTATAATTTTTTGTGATCTATTTTTACTTATCTTGATTAGCTTCTTCTTTCACTTTATTATTATTGAGTTTTCTATCATCAAATATCTACTAGACAACGAAGAACAATGAGACAAGAGGACACAAGATATAGGTTATAAGCAAGGGCCAAAACCTCTCCTCTAGAGAAGAAAACCCACAAGAACTCTTCTCTTCTTATAGAACTTCAAATGATGAATTCCAAGACCTATGACCCTTGACCAAGACCCCTCCAAGACCAATTCAAACCTCTCCTTGATGAGCTTCTCTTCCACAAAGTCAATGTTAGTCAAACTAGCCTTCCAACAGCTACTTGCTTCCTCTTTGACCTCAATTTCAGAACTCTACATTTTTTACTGTCATTCTCAGCCCTCCTGTAGCAGCCCTAACTCGCACGTGTGACAGGAATATGGTAGGAATGGTCTCTTTTCTCCTTTGCTTAGGCAGCAGTTCCTTCTCCAACAATTCAGCTTGTGTACTACACTGGTATTACCCCAAAACTTGGTTTCTTGTAGTGACTGCAATTTGGTTTATCTTGCAACAGATTGATGCCCTGATCTTTCGCACGTGTGGAAGGAATTGTGGCCCAAAAACTTCATGTTTTGGTGTCCTTGTTTTCCTTTGTTCTTCACTCCCTTCTTAAGTCTTCTTATCCCTTTTGATTGAACTTTTTCTCTGGAGTTGGTGTACTCAAATGAGGTCGAATGTTTCTTATTTATAGTCTTCTTTCGGTGGTCGAATAGCCCTGTCTGGAAGTCGGCTTATCCCTTTTGTAGGCCGACATCATTCCTTGAAGGTTGACTTGTCTTGGAGGAGGTCTTTTGACACTTTGACTTTACAATACATTTCATTGACTTGATACATGATGCCCGAGAGGGTCTTCATACATGACAATGACTCAATTGACTTGTTGACTCAATGACAAGCCCTAGAAGCACTCAATGGGTGCTTGACCTATAAATAAAATAACCTTCAGCATGAAACCCATGTATCAAGAATGACAATAATAAATTTCTTTTCTTTTTAACATCAAATACATAAAATCATGATTACATATGTCATTATGAAGACTGAACCTAGTTACATATTTCAACACGGATATCATGCCTTCCACAAATGCTAAGGAGCAGAACTCGCATATACCCTCAAAAAAGAACTCGCATTTCTTCACTTCAGAACTCATACAAAAAAGCTTCAAAATTACTTGCCATTAGGTGGAGGATATATATAGTTGTTTTCATATGCAAAAAGACTCGTCTTTTGAGTGAGCCAACATATCATCCTAGAGGGTCGACTTGGCTTCTTGGAATGAATTGACCCAAATTACATTTTTTGAAATTTCTTTTTCTTTCTTTCCTTTATACGAAGTCCGAATAGGACTTGCACTCAATTACAATTCTTTGACTCAATAAATCCTAGAAGCATGAAGAACATGCTTTGACTAGAAAATAATAATAATAATAATTTATTTTTTCTTTTGCTTTTATATGAAATACATATCGATACAAGTACAATGATAATTATGAAGATCGATCCTAGTTACATTTTCAACAGTTGAGATAAGATTGATTTACCTTTAGAAGCTTGTAGAAAGTTTCTAAATTGATCTTAGCCATCGATTGGATCAAGTTAACTTCTAATTGTGACCATTGATTTGTGAATGAGAGATTATAACGGGAGATCGATGTGCAGCATTGGAGACAGATCAGATCACATAGATCATTCAAGTTGGGTGAGTTTTTAGTAAGACACTAAGAGGGTTTTAGCAGCAGTGATTGCGAAGAGATTTTCCGGAGTTATTCTTCATCTGAAATACTTCCAGCTTCTGATTTTCAGAGGGAGGCTTTGCTATCAGTTTATTTTCTACAGAGAGGGCCGAGTTAATTTTTTTGGAGCAAGTACAAGTTTGCTAAAGGAGGTGTTATTTCTCCAAGAAGCGGTGTGAATTGCCCATAAGACAAATTGAATTTCAAGGAAGGAAGACCAAGCTACAGAAGGTTGCACGTGTGACCAGTGCAAGTTTGGCGAAGAGCCAATGTGAATTGCCAGAGGGGCAGTGCAAGTTGTTGGAGGCAGTGCGCATTGCCGGAAAGGGGCAGAAGTGTTATTTCCCTAGTCAATCTGATGGGCAGAGGTGAAAATCATTTAATAGTCTGAGCTTTGCCAGTGTTAGGCAAGCAGTTGTAATTTCTAAATAGCAATTTTTGTTAAAGATATTAATTAAAAGCCCTTAGATCTAAAAACTGGTTACACCACATTGGAGTTATTCTAGGGACGCCTTGTCCAAAAATACGTGTAAATTGTATGTGGTTTCTTGTATATTTCCTGTAATTTTATTTTGTGATTGGTGTTGTTTATGTTATTATTTGTTACTTCCCACAAAGGAATTAATTTGACATGAATAAGCAACAAGAAATGATTAACTGGTTTAATAGCACCCTTTGGGTAGCCAGAAATTTCACACAAAATACTTTAATTGACTTAGGAGCAACCATTAATTTAATCACTAATAAAATTATGGAGTGTCTAAATCTTCAGAATATCATGAGACAAACTCCAACTATGTTACAAATGGCCGACAGATCAATGGTAAAACCGAAGAGAATGTTAGAATATACCATAGTAACTGTGGATTTTTGGGAGAGTACCCTGCTGATTTTTTTATTTTTCATACTAAAGCTACCATCAGGGAATATTCACTAATCCTAGGTTGATAATGGCTGGCAATCTTAGATGCTCACATTGAATGTCGCTCAAGAAATGTGGCAATTTCTCAAGGGGAATCAATAAAAAAACTTATTCTCTTGCAAAATCTATTGAAGATATCGAGGAGCCATTATGGATTCTCCCAAATGATGGAAGTGAATAATATGTTGAATTATCCATGCCAATTTTCACCATAGATCGTGTATGATTTTGAAAGAACCAACAGATGACAGAATGATTTCTAATCTTATGCAGAATATTTATCTTTCAACAGTTACAATTAAAGTATTCTGCAGCCAAGATGATAAAATAAAAACATGTCCTGAAACAAAATCAAGATCGCCTGATTTTTTACAACTCATTTTTACACCCTCCTAAACATTCTCTAGAAAAGAAAATAGAATATCAGTATTTGGAGGAATATTTTGTTGAAGAATCTGTAAATAAAATTGAAATCTTTCGAGGAAAGTTATTAAATATTAACAGTCAATTGCAGCCATTTCAGCAGCAACAGTTGGACAATCGCAGACCTGTATGCATCGTATCTATATTCTGGATGAAGTAATTCCCATTAGGCAATCGCAATGCCGAATGAATTCAGTTCTTAAGGATATTGTGAAGGAGCAATTACAAAAACTTCTGGAAGCAAAGTTTGTTTACCCCATTTTTGATAGTGAATGGGTCTCGCCACTTGTCATAGTTCCAAAGAAAGGAGATAAATGGCAAGTTTGTGTGGATTACAGAGAAATGAATATAGCTGCTAGGAAGATCATTTCCCTTTGCATTCATTGGCCAAGTTATGGATTATTTGGCAGGGAAGAAATATTTATCTTTCTTAGATGGTTTTAGTGGATACAATTAGTTGCTTCAGAGGATTGTTGAAGATTGTAGCTTGGCCAAGTATTTCTGCACAGGCACAAGTGTCTAGACATGCAGATGTTGCCCACATCTTCTTAGATACTTGCTGCAGCGTGAGGAAGTTGCATTTGTAACTTAGCCGAAGTTAGACTTAGGAAAAGCACATATTTATTATGTTGGCTTATTGAGCTAAAGTAAACTTAGGAAAAGTAAAGTAAATTATTTTAGTGATTATGTTTTAATCCTAGCCCTCTATCTCAAGTGAAGCAAGATCTAATCTCAGCCATCAATCACTTTGGAGATTAGGGTTAGGGATTTAGCTCAATGTAATGTTATAAAAGCAAGGCTAAGGAGAGGAGAAAAACATACAGCAGCACAAGATTGAGAGAGGCATCTCAGTCAGTGTGTTGGGTCCGAGGAAGGGGCAGCAAGGAGATCCATATGAACCATGGAAGGTTTGATCAGTTGGATCAGACTAGTGTTGTATGTAATTCCTCAGTTGGGCCATTTTCCCAGGAAGGGAGCCAACTAAGTTCAGAATTTTAATAAAGAACTATGAATACGTAAATCCTGTGTGTCATTTTTGTGATTGAGATTGGTAAATTTGCTTCCACTAAATTTTCATGTTAATGAACCTAGTGCATTTGATTAGTAGATTGTTAATCTACAAGGAATTAAGTGTTGAGTGCTAGATTTGCAGGAATTCTAACATGAAATTAGAGTGTAAACTCTAAAGGGCATCAATCTTTGAAGTACGGGTGCGAAGTTCGTACTAGATCGTCGAGGCCAAGTTTCGCCCCAATCATATGAGCAGAAATTTTTTTCAAAGGAGGCCAAAGAAATCGTTTGTGCCAGCCAGCTGTGTTTAAAGTACTTTTCTTTGTAAAAGAAGGGAGGCTGAAATTTTTAAAGATGATTTTAAAATAATAATAATAGTAATATAGGGGCTACGAAGGGCCCAGCCATGGTGGCCAAAAAGTGTTGTCGAACTAACCATGACCAAACTAGGACAAAGCCGCTAACTGCAGCAGGCGCTGTCAGGCCTAGTCATGGATCACGACTCCAGTGGATCTGTTGAAGAATCTAGGGCAAAGTGGTGTAGTGCGATTCTTCATTACTTGATAACAATTTGTGGAGTCTTTTTACTTTTCTTGTTAGCTTAATCTTGTTCTTATTATTATTAATGCATGTGTGTGTACTTCATCAAACTGCTACCAAAACATAAGAACAAGAACACAAGATACTGGCTCTCTGCCAGGGCAAAACCTCTCTTCTCTTGAAAGGAAAACCCCTTAGTGAATTTCTCTAATTGAAGCTTCTATTGATCAATGCCAAACCCTAGAACCCTGACTTAGTATATCCTCCAAGCACAAGTCAAGTCCTCTCCTCCTTTCTGCACTTTGTTCCCCGACACATAGGTTTCCTCCTTCCGGCACTTTGTCCCTTGGCACTTCATCCTAGGGTCCTTCCACCTCCTTTCCACCTTCACTAGAGAGATAGGCTCCTTCACTAGGCTTGGGAGTCCTTGTAGGCTTGATTTCTCACCCAAACAATGATGTGACATGGGTTGTTCACCAGCGACAGACTTGTCCTCTTCTTTTTCCACACAGGTGATTGTTTCTAGCCCAGAAACAGTCCTCTTCTTCTTCAGCCTTATTCCTTCTTCCTTCGTTTGTGAGGGTCTCTTCTTTGCTCTTAGAGGGAGGCCTTGTAGACCTTAATTTCAAACCCAAACAACACAAGAATGTTGATTGTTTGTCTCTACTATCATATCCGCAGATTTCTCCTTCTTCTCCTCACATGTGTGACTGTTTCTAGCCCTAGAAATAGTCCCCTACCTTCCTTGTTCTTCCTTCTTACTTCGCTACTCTTGTAGACCCTTTTTCTTCGGCTTCCTGCGTTCCTCTTCTCCATCTTTCCTTTGCGCATTTCAGAACTGAATGAATGCGTTGTATTGGAGTGGATAGCCTCTATAAATAGAGGATTGTCCCTCCATTTAGGCTGACTAGAAGGCCGACTAGTCACTTGTTTGCAAGCCGACTTGAAGAGTGGACTTTGGATGGTTCTTTAGGTGGTGTTGTATGCTTGAAGGAGCTTCTTGATGATGCCTTATCATAGGAGGAGAATTGACTTTGCTTGGAGGTATTCTTTTGACTTTTATACAAGGTGTAACATGCCCTTAAGGCCTTCAACATTTCCTTTTGACTAATTGACTCACCTATAGCACTTAAACTAGTGTTGGTCCTAATTCAATGAGCAAGAAACTCATTGACATACATTATAAAAATAATATTTCTTTTCTTGAATATGTACAAATATCAAAAGTACATTTATTGAAGACCGAACCTAGTTACATTTACTTCAACAGGGGCGTGGCTAGTGGTCGACGTGGAGACATTACTGAGCTCAGGGCAGAGGCAATGACATGGGAAACGATGGTCGACAACTAAGGCAAAGTAGCAAGGGGGCGCAAACAACATTACAACGATAGTTGCAATTAGAGACTATGTTAATACCTGGGCATTGAAATGATTGCAAGCTGAAAAATCCACCCCCATGCATAAGAAATTAGTTCAAAGAAAGGCGACGGCTCGAGGGGGCGTGCGAGCATGGACTTAAAGAGGCCAACATGCCAGCAATAGCAAGAAGAGGCAACAACACAAGGAGTGAGCAGCGCACAGTCGCAAAGGAAAAGAAGCTAGCCAATCGATCGTCGAAAGCACCTAGTAATTGGGGCCATGGTTGCAAAGTATTGAATTAAAAAATAAAATAAACGGAATAAAAATAAATAAATAAAATAAAAAAATCGCTCACCAATGATGCCAAGGTGTCCTGCTATACTTAGCCGACAGCTCACTAGAGAGAGTCGGCAGTCATCAAGACTAAGCCCATTGGTATTCAATAGTCGCCATGTAGAGAAATGTAACTAGTATCGATCTTCATAATTGTATTTGAGTCATGATGTAATTGTAACGACCTATCTATTAATAAAAATAAATTATATTAATTAATAAAATGATTTAAAACAAAATATAAATATATATATATATATAAGAAATTAATATAATGTTACAATCTTAATAATACTTTAATAAATCATAAAGTGATATATTTAAATGCCTTTATGAGTAAACGGTTGGATATGTACATGCTGTGGTGCGGAACCCATATATGGTGCGCCGTTTCCATGGTTATTTACGGTGGCCCTTTTGGCTATAAAACGGTTATATATTAACCCGTAACAGTTGGCATACTTCGATATATGTTATATAGTTTCGCTCCACCATATGCTTACATCAAACGCCTTTTTTTTGGTTTAAAACATACCATATATTACCTCTCATCCGTTGCATTGATTACAAACGATAATATATATAGTTTTGTGATATGTTTAATATACCATATAAGATATATGGTATAACCATAACATATTTTCCATACGTTGGTTATATCCACCATTTATTATAACCGTCCACCAAATGATTTATACATTGGTTTGAATATACCATATTATTATATGGTTTTATATATTTTGGTTATTATATTTTTTTAGTTATTATTATTATTATTATATTTATTCATTTATATATATATATAAAAGATGATCAAAATATACTAATTTGATATAAAATATTAGTTGAAGTTTAATAATAATAAAAAAATTAAGTTAAGTATTTGCTGTGGGTTTTGTATTGGGAGTGTTGAGCAAGGAAGTTTTGGTTGAGGCATTTTAAAACTATTATCCCTTATTAGTTTGACTAGCAGGAAAATTTGTATGAATAACATTATGTTTGTTTCAAGGACATCAATTTCTCATTTAGGATGCCACTTGGTGTAATGCCTCACTTAAAATCTTAACCCGATAGTATACATCTAAGTAAAATATTCAACACTATAACTATGTGTGTCCTTTAAAGGTAATAACTAGTTTGAGGCGTGAAGAGTTACGCTGATGATGTTCATTGTAACAAGGCATTTAAAGTATTCTATCCTAATATGAAATAATGCAAAAGTGTATGGTTATTAATTCCTAAGGTAGATCATCCAAAATTAATTACTATCCTAAAATGAAATAATGCAGAAGTGTATGGTTATTAATTCGTAAGGTAGATCATCCAAAATTAATTACTAAATAACATTAGAATATTAAATGCCTTGTTACAATGAACATAATCAGCATAACTCTTCACGCCTCAAACTAGTTATTACCTTTAAAGTAGGATACACATAGTTATAGTGTTGAATATTTTACTTAGATGTATACTATCGGGTTAAGACTTTAAGTGAGGCATTACACCAAGTGGCATCCTAAATGAGAAATTGATGTCCTTGAAACAAACATAATGTTATTCATACAATTGTTCCTGCTGGTCAAACTAGTAAGGGGATAATAGTTTTAAAATGCCTCAACCAAAACTTCCTTGCTCAGCACTCCCGATACAAACCCACAGGCAAATACTTCACTTGATTTTTTTATTTTTTATTTTTTTTTATTTTTTTAACTTCAACTATATTTGTATCAATTAGTATATTTTGATCATATATATATATTATATATATGAATAAATATAAAATAATAACTAAAAAAATATAATAACCAAAATATATAAAACCATATAATAATATGGTATATTCAAACCAACGTATAAATCATTTGGTGGAGGGTTATAATAAATGGTGGATATAACCAACGTACGGAAAATATGTTATGGTTATACCATATAACATATATGGTATATTAAACATATCACAAAACTATATATAATATAGTTTGTAATCAATGCAATGGATGGGAGGTAATATATGGTATGTTTTAAACCAAAAAAAAGGCGTTTGATGTAACGCATATGGTGGAGCGAAACTATATAACATATATCGGAGTATGTCAACCATTACGGGTTAATATATAGCCATTTTATAATCAAAAGGGCCACTGTAAATAACCATGGAAACGGCGCACCATATATGGGTTCCGCACCGCAGCATGTACATATCCAACCGTTTACGCATATGGGTATAACGTATATGTAGCCACTAAATTGTGGAGCGTCGGCGTACATAAAGCCATTAGCATATGTAACCAATGAACGGGTGCGGGGAGCGGGTAGGTGGCCACATATGTGGTCCCGCTTCCCAACCACCGACCCTTCAAATCAACGCAGATTCAGAATTGATAATGCGGTTGTGTATGGTGTGCATTAATAACCATACAATTGGATTTTTGGAACAACCTATGTTATTTATAGGTTCAAACTGCTGACATGTGGAGGCATAGTGCCACGGGTCCATGCAACGGGTGACACCGAAGAGCAGGCCACCGCTGGTCGATACCGTGACTGGGCTTCTCTTAATAAGAACACGACTACACTTGGAGCTGTGTTGTAATGGTAGCGTTGTGCATCAATATAAAGAAGGTGATGGGTTCAATCCGCAGGTTCTCCATTGGTGTATTGCTAGAGCGCTGCACTATTGTGACGCAAGTCGAGGGTTCAATAAACGGCAATGCCAAAACTGCTAGAGCGTTGCACTATTGGTAAGGCAAGTCGAGGGTTCAATACACGGCAATGCCAAAACTGCTAGAGTGCTGCACTATTGGTAAGGTACGGTACTGTTATAACGGAGGTAAGGTGCAGTGTTGTTATAGCAGAGGTCGCAGTTCAATACTTAGTACTGCCACTGTGGTATGACCGTAAAATGTTCGGTTAGCAACCCGAAGGTTGCATGATCGAACCACACCGTTGCCATACAAATTTTATCATATAAATAGACCTAGCGCTAACGAGAGGGAGGTCTTGAGTTCAAACTGTGAAAATGCAAAAAGAAAACTATATGTTAAATCCGAATGTCTACCTCAATTTTTTTTACATAATTTTATTATGTACACAAGAAACACTACAATGGTAAGGACATATAAGCGTCGACGACGTGATCAGGCAGTATCACCATCATTAATGCCACCACCGTCATCATTGGCATCCCCATCACCACCACCATCATCAACACCAATCGCTCCAACACCGAAGTTGACCGTGATAATGAACTCATTAGAAGCCTTATTGGAAACATTAAAAGGGTCAACTATGGCTAAAACCAAAGAAGAGCTTCAACCCTTAGCTACCAGTTCAGCGGAACCAAAGAATTTTGACCACAAAAGATCAAAAGAAGATATTTCTAGGGAGCTTCAGAAAATTAAATTCCCTGAATTTTCAGGAGGTCGAGCAGGTGAATGCGCTGAGGCATGGTTAGAAGGAATGAACAGATGCTTCAGATTAAGAGAATATTCTTCTTCTGCAAAAACCGAAATTGTTGTATTTCAATTAAAGGAAAGTTCCTTGATTTGATGGGGAAATATGGAAAAGCAACTGCACCTTACATCGGATAATGTCCCTTGGGAATTGTTCGAGGAAAGATTCAATGCAAAGTATTTACCTCCATACTTTCAACAACAACAAGCCAGAGCCTTTCATACATTAGTTCAAGGTAATAAAACAGTGGAAGAATATGAGATAAGGTTTATGAAGCTTGTAAAATACATTCACTACTTAGATTCTGATGAAAATCAAGCTGAACGCTTCATATTTGGGTTAAATCCTCGCATCAGGGCCTTGGTGAGCATGTGGAAGCCATCATCAGTAGCTGAGGCGGTAGAATGTGGCCATTATGCAGAAGAACATCTAGGAATCAAAAAGGATGTAGGGCCAGCAAAACCTTTACAATCAGGATTCCCAGGAAAGACTCCTCGAAATTTCTTGAGAGGAGGTAGCTCAAGGCCACCTTATGGTAATAGGTTTACCCCACGAAATGTAGGAACAAGAGCTCCCATAGCAGTTAACGCTATAGCCGCTTAATCATCAAACACCAGCCCATGGAAATCTCGTGGAACTGCTAATAGAGGAAGAAATTCGAGAGGAAGCAACATGAGAGGATAAAGCTCTTTATCTAGAGATTCATGTCATGATTCAAGAGGACCAACACAGGTTAATTGTTGGGGATGTGGAGGACCACATTTTCAACGAGATTGCCCTGAAACTTCATCAAATATGTTACATAAGACTGGAAAGGAACCACTATCAAACAACCAAGGCAATCATAGAATTCATGCAGTAGTCAACAACGACCAAGCAGCACATCAATCCACTATAGTGGAATCGTCAAGTATTATTAAGGGTATAAGACTCAAAATCTTATTTGATACTGGTGCCACAGATAGTTTCATTTCGTCATATGCATCAAACAAATGTGGGTTGGTAGCTCGCAGACAAAATGATTTCCGACAAGTAGAAATGGCCTCAGGAGAAGTCCAATCTGTAGACTTAAGTGTGGATCAATGCAAAATTGACCTAGGGGTCTGTACGACTAAACTGAAAGTTTATGTCACAGCTTTAGGAACTTATGATCTTGCCATAGGTATGGATTGGCTAGAAGCTCATCAAGCTTGGGTAGATTGTTATGGGAAAAGAATTCTAGGTATAAATGATGAAGGAGAAGCGATCCAAATTCAAGGAATCAAAAGAAAAGTATCTTTACGTTACATATCCACAATGAAAATGAAGCGTTGCTTAAGAAAAGGTTGTCAGGCATATGTAATTCAAGAAGTAAAGAAAAAGCGCCATCCTTAGAACAATATCCGGAGGTCTTGAGTTCAAACTGTGAAAATGCAAAAAGAAAACTATATGTTAAATCCGAATGTCTACCTCAATTTTTTTTACATAATTTTATTATGTACACAAGAAACACTACAATGGTAAGGACATATGAGCGCCGACGACGTGATCAGGCAGTGTCACCATCATTAATGCCACCACCGTCATCATCGTCATCCCCATCACCACCACCATCATCAACACCAATCGCTCCAGCACCGGAGTTGACCGTGATAATGAACTCATTAGAAGCCTTATTGGAAAGATTAAAAGGGTCAACTATGGCTAAAACCAAAGAAGAGCTTCAACCCTTAACTACCAGTTCAACGGAACCAAAGAATTTTGACCACAAAAGATCAAAAGAAGATATTTCTAGGGAGCTTTAGAAAATTAAACTCCTAGAATTTTCAGGAGGTTGAGCAAGTGAACGCGCTGAGGCATGGTTAGAAGGAACGAACAAATGCTTTAGATTAAGAGAATATTTTTCTTCTGCAAAAACAAAAATTGTTGTATTTCAATTAAAGGAAAGTGCCTTGATTTGGTGGGGAAATCTAGAAAAGCAACTGCACCTTACATCAGATAATGTCCCTTGGGAATTATTCGAGGAAAGATTCCGTGCAAAGTATTTACCTCCATACTTTCAACACCAACAAGCCAGAGCCTTTCATACATTAGTTCAAGTAATAAAACATTGGAAGAATATGAGATAAGGTTTATGGAGCTTGTAAAATACATTCACTACTTAGATTCTGATGAACGTCAAGCTGAACGCTTCATATTTGGGTTAAATCCTCGCATCAGGGCCTTGGTGAGCATGTGGAAGCCATCATCAGTAGCTGAGGCGGTAGAATGTGGCCATTATGTAGAAGAACATCTAGGAATCAAAATGGATGTAGGGCTAGCAG
>APFE031127745.1:8512-21090 GCA_000404065.3 Pinus taeda | reverse complement strand
TATAGTAATATACAGCTTGAGTGGGCCTAATGGTTAAGAGCATGTGTTTCCTCCTAAGAAGTCACAGGTTCAAAACCAGAAGGGGGTAGAGTATGTATGCCTTCGTAGACTTAGCAGTCAAATCGCTACGCGGAGGTGGGTCCCTTGTCCCACAAAGAAAGGGGTCTCATACACCAATTTGGTGTTTGGCTTAGCTGTGACCTTAAAAATAGATATTATTATTATTATTATTAATGTATTTGTCAAAAGAAAGAAAAAGAAAAATTATTCATAAGCATGGGTTTCATGCTTTGTTTAATTTATTTCTAGGTCAAAGCACCCATTGAGTGCTTCTAGGGTTCATGTTAAAAGTCATAGTCCTTGTCATTATGATCTAGAGCCTTCTTGGGCTTTGTATATGAAGAAAGAAAAATTATTTTTATGTAAATTGGTCACATAACCCTCCTCCACCAAGTCAGCCTCATTGAAGGAATTCAACCTCACAGGACCACTATAAATAAGCAGCTTCTTGACCTTATTTGACCATTTTTTCAAGCAAGTTTGATCTGCAGTTGCAGGAGAAAGAAAGAAGAGCGAAATACCTAGAAAAGAAGGAGAAAACCCTACGGAGGAAGAAAGAGACACTTGTCAAGCAAAAGGAAGCTGAAATTCTCTCTTTCCTGCCACATGTGCGAGTTTCCGGGTTGTTGCAGGAGCGCCAAAGTTGCAAGTCTATAGTAGGGCCGAAATTCTGACGCTGGAAGGCTGAAAATCTTTGTTGTTGCAGAGTTGAAGCAGTTTGACTAGAGTTGACTATTGAAGTTTCCCTATTCATCTTGGGAGTTTGACTTGGTGGATTGGAGGAGATCTTTGGGTCCAGTCAAAGGTCTTGGTTATCTCATTTGATTTGTTTCTAAAGGAAGAGAAGAGAAGTTTTTGGGTTCTCCCCTAAAAAGGGGTTTTAGCCCTAGCTGAGAACCTATATCCTGTGATCTCTATTGTGTTGGTCCTCATGTACTTATGTTTTTGGTACCTCCTTGATGATAAGAAGATAATAAGAATTCAAAGATAATCACAAGTAACTATCAAGATAAGAAAAGATTTCTGCCTTTTGATTTTCTAACATGGCATCAAAGCTAAGGTGAAGAAGGAGGAAAAAGGCAACTGGTAGATCAACAAGCTCTTGTCAACTTAAAGAAGAATACAAAAGAAACTTTCAAGGAAGATCATAAGAAGAACAAAATTCCATTTGACAAAAGGAAGTCTTGAAAGATAACCAAACATAGCTAGTCTTCATCAAAAAAGTTCACCTATGGCCTCATAACTAAAATTTGAGAACAAGCTTCAAGGAGCATCTAACTATAGAGCATGGAAAACAAGGATGGACCTCATCCTTGCAAAGAATAAGATATTAGATTTTGTACAAGGAAAAGTCAAGGAACCCTCAGATGATGCTAGAAAGGAGAAACACGAGGAAACTGATATTCTTTCCATGAACTTAATTGTGGATGGAGTCAAAGATAACTTGATTCCTTACATATCTATTCTAAGTTCCACAAAGATGACTGATGCTCTCTCAAATTTTTTCACAATCAAGAATATTAGGAAAGTAGCTAGTCTTAAAAATGAACTTCGAACAACTAAGATGACAAAGGATAACACAGTATCTTCCTATTTTGTAAGAATTGCTTGTATAAAGGATGAATGTCAAGCAATTGATGAGATAGTCCCTGAAAAGGAACTTGTAATTGTTGCCCTTCTAGGACTACCAAAATCCTAGAATTCTTTACAGCAGGAATTGGTAGTTGGAAGAACTCTCCATCATTCGAAGAAATGGGGTCTGCATGTATACAAGAAGAAGCTCGTATTTCCTTGGTAGAAGGTAAACAAGAAAATGAAGAGAATACTAATGCCTACTCTACTCATGTCAAGAAGAAAGGAGGAAACAAGAAAATTAAGGGGCCAAAGAAGAAGATTGATCTATCTAAAATAGAATGTTACCATTGTCATAAGATGGGGCACTACAAGAGTCAATGTCCCGATAATCCTAAGAACAAGAAGAGAGAAAGGGACCAAGCTAATGTTGCTACTAATGAAAATCCTCAAAAGAAGTCTAAAAATGAGGACCACGAAGTCAAAGACTTATTCTACTAAGCCTTATTCACTCACAAGACTAAGTTAATGTAAGATAAAGAGAGAGCTTCCCCACCTTCTTCACAAAAGATAAGTATCGTGTTCTTTATTTCTTTTCAGTATTAATTCCCTCTATTTGCTTAAGATTCATTTGTGCTTATAATCCTCTCTCTTGTGTTTTCCTTGGAAGGAAAGTTTGCAGGGATACTTTAAAGTCAAGAGGGAGCTTACAATAAGAATTATGGCTAGATTCAGAGGGATACTCCAAAAAGAAGTAAGAAGCTTTGTTGCAGAGGGAGCCCTTCAATAGGAAACCCTACAAGGTTTGTAAAAAGGAGCAACTTAACGTATGTTTAAGACCAAATAATTTGTAGCAAGTCTTCTTCATATAAAAAGGTATGATCATTTTGAAATTTGCTTCATATTACTAACTCTCTCATGTCTAGGGTTTGCTATAGAATCATTAAAATTCTATATTGTTAGGGTGATTAATCTCTAGATAGAATCTACCCTTGTCATACTATCTTTTGCTATTTTTCATTTTGGTAAAACCCTAACCTTTAGGGTTCACTATAAAACCATAACCTTTAGATGTTTAGGGTTTGTTGATGTTATGATGAAACCCTAGCCTCTTAGGATTTGTTGTTGATGTCTAAAGTTATATGATGAAACCCTAGATTTTAGGGTTTTAGAATTAGGGTTTATGTCAAAAACCCTTGTAATAGTTATTCCTAACTATGAAACCCTAGGTATATATGCTTTCGTATCAATGAAACCCTAACTTGGTTGTTATATTAAAATTTTGATAATTTTATCAAGGGTTTACAAAGAACCCACAGTAGAAATTAATATAATATTTTAGAAACCCTAGATGTAAATTGCTTTTATGTTAAGGTTCACTATAAAACCATAACCTTTAGATGTTTAGGGTTTGTTGATGTTATGATGAAACCCTAGCCTCTTAGGATTTCTTGTTGATATCTAAAGTTATATGATGAAACCCTAGATTTTAGGGTTTTATGAATTAGGGTTTATGTCAAAAACCCTTGTAATAGTTATTGCTAACTATGAAACCCTAGGTATATATGCTTTCGTATCAATGAAACCCTAACTTGGTTGTTATATCAAAATTTTGATAATTGTATCAAGGGTTTACAATGAAACCCCAGTAGAAATTAATATAATATTTTAGAACCCTAGATGTAAATTGCTTTTATGCTAAGGTTCACTATAAAACCATAACCTTTAGATGTTTAGGGTTTGTTCATGTTATGATGAAACCCTAGCCTCTTAGGATTTGTTGTTGATGTCTAAAGTTATATGATGAAACCCTAGATTTTAGGGTTTTATGAATTAGGGTTTATGTCAAAAACCCTTGTAATAGTTATTCCTAACTATGAAACCCTAGGTATATATGCTTTCGTATCAATGAAACCCTAACTTGGTTGTTATATTAAAATTTTGATAATTGTATCAAGGGTTTACAATGAAACCCCAGTGGAAATTAATATAATATTTTAGAAACCCTAGATGTAAATTGCTTTTATGCTAAGATTTAGTTTTGTTAATGGTTTCTAGGGTTCGTGACAAATCCCTAGCAAAGGTTTAAGTCTAAAGCATGAGATTATAACCTTACTCAATTGCTTTTCTTTTGATTCCTATCCCATCAAGATTTAGAATTTGATATTTAAAGTTCAAGCTCTTACTCAAAGTTTTTGATAACCTTAGATGCTCTCTCTATGACAATATGTTAACCCTAGTTTGACATTTCATGCTCCTATATATATAATTGTGCTTGGTTATACTTGTTGATTTGCAAGTACATAAGATGTTGAAAATTCTTACCTACCTCATACTTGTTGATGACTTAATGATAATGTTGAGCATGATAGAAAGAGGGAGTTATAAGAATCTTGATGGAATTGAAGATTAATAGATGACATTGTCGCCATGAGAAGATAGAAGGAATGATGTTTTGCAGATTGAAGTTCTTTGATAATATGATGATGTGAAAGAAAGAGTCTGTGTGGTTATGTTGTTGATAGATTTGTCCACTAGTAAAGAAGAAGAAAGTATTCTCCCCAGTTAAGAGGGAGGGCATATTGTGACAATTATAGTAAAAAATTTGAAGAAAGAGTAAGATCGAAGAAAGGTTAAAGCACTACAAATGGTTATTTGTGAGTTGTATTTGTGATTGAAGAAGTTGTGACCAAGTATTGGATGTTTTGGAAACTGTTGAGGATGAGATGGGTGTTGTTGAAGAAGTTTGAAGAAGGAAATTTCCATCTAGGTGTGTTTGGATATTGTGATGACCTAAGCAACATCAGAATAGTTGAAGACCCTAGAGTTTTGTGCTAGCATACAAAGTTTGATACATGTTGGGATCATGAAGCTACAACACGTACCAACAAATGACCAAGTTGACGAAATCTCTTCCCAACAAGAAGTTAGTTTTAGGAGCATGATCGGATTGGTGGATGTGTTAATCTCTTCATGAGAAGTATATGTATTGGATTTGGTTAAGAGGGAGAGATGAAGTGCCATAAAATTGCCTATATGTTGGTACTTGGGAGGACATCGTGGCCTGGTTAATCTTGAGATCTTAGTTGATGTTTAGATCCCAAATGGAGGGTTCGTGTGGAGGTCCGGTTTAG
This sequence comes from Pinus taeda, assembly GCA_000404065.3. Lineage (NCBI taxonomy): Eukaryota > Viridiplantae > Streptophyta > Pinopsida > Pinales > Pinaceae > Pinus > Pinus taeda. Next base: position 16,324 of record APFE031127745.1, on the reverse strand, counting down.
TGTTGATACTTAGATTCATGTAAGGGTTGGTGTTAAGGCATGGAGGCCTAGATGGTATCTATATCCTGTTGGATGGATACCAAGGTTGTACCCTGATGGTACCTATAGTGGCAATTGTTGATTTGGGGTAGCATCGAATGTCTTCTAGCCACGAAATTTGGTAGAGAGGTTGGGGCACATGAGATCTCCAATACCCAGAACGGATTTGGGCAGATTCTAAACAATTCAGGAGATATTAAAATAATTAATATTTTTAATGGAGACCCTAAGTCTAAACTTATGGAAATTAAAATATTAATGTGTATTAATATGAAACTATGTTAGAAAGGTCCAAAAGACATGGATCAAGCCAAATCTAATCTTAGTCGTTGATTAGGGACTTAATTTCGGCCGTTGATTTATCAACGAGGAAAGTATAAGAGGAGGCTTGAGGGTCATTTGACATTTGGAGAACACACTGAGGGAGACCATTTAGTTCAATTTCTAGAGCGGGGTTTGTTGAGAAATTGAACCAGTGGTCTGGAGAGCAGTTAGGAGGTAGCAAATACGGAACAAAGAGACGGGAGATCAGCGCAGAACTGGAAGAGGCAGACGCAGAGCCAGAGGAAGCTATGCAGAGGCAGCAGAGACTGCGCAGAGCCTGAAGGGCCTGCATCATCCACACAGAAGGCCAGAGAGGCTGCGCAAAGCCTCAGTAGGCTAAAGCAGAGGGTTTCAAGCTGACGCAAAGACCAGTAGGGCCTACGCTGGGTTCAGAAGAAGTGTTGGAAATTTGTCTATCTGTGGATAAGCCAGTTTAGCACCCTGTTGTACTAGAAAATTGTTGAATAATAAAATCCTCCTTCGCTGCACCGGTTTTCCCACATTGGGTTTTTCCAGGGACATTAGTCCAAAATAATTGTGTCAATGTGTGCATATGTTTGTTTCTGTATTACAGTGTGATATCTGCAGCAGTATTTATTTTAATGTTTGTTGAAGTAATTTCATGAATAACTTATGATGAAATAAGTAGGAAAAGTAAATCAGTTGCGACAGTGATAGAATTTTCACATGGTATCAGAGCAAGTAACCAGAGACAGAAAGGGAAAATCAATTATGGGTCGAGACCACGATGCAAATGCATCCACCTCAAGGGACTCACGCAGATTTTCAGAAAATTGCACAAGAGAGAGAGATTTCGATTTCTCTATGTTGGCTTCCAGGTTGGAAGAAGTGGCGTGCATGACTAGTGTTGCATCATCAGAAGTATGGTATATAGACAGTGGAGCCTCGTGGCATATGACGGGAATCAGGGAGTGTTTCTCAGAATATCGAGAAGAGAAGATGAACTTGCAGATCACCATGGGGAACAAAGCAAAGTGTACTCCAGTAGGAAAGGTTACCATAGTTTTTCAGACAAAATCAAGAGAGCGGTTATGTGCCACAGATGTACTGCATGTACCAGGATTGGGGATGAACTTACTTTTCGTGTCACAACTACAAGGCAAGGGCTATGACGTCTACTTCATCAAGGAAAAGGTATACGTCAAACACCTGAGTTGGAAAAAGAAAGTGCAGATCGGGATCAAAAGTAATCAGTTGTATAGATTACAAGTAGAATCTCCAATGGCACTAATAGGCCCTTGTAGCATAAAAACTATGCTGAAGTATGAAGATCTAATAGCTTTGTGAACTTGAATGTTAAAATACACAGAAGGTATTTAAAACAATAATTTATTATTATATAAAAATGTATATGATGATTTGAATGTATAATGAGAACCCTGCTTTTATACCTCAGCAAGTGACCTTTCGTGAATGGGCATGTCTTTTAGACATGTCTTTTCACTTAATTTAATGACTAATTAACCTAAATAATATTTAATTATTTAATATTAATATTTATTTTATTTAGCTAGTTGTTATGAATTATATTCATAACATAGCCTCTCCCTTCGGAAGCTTTGTCCTCAAAGCTTTAATGCTCGCAATTTTCTTTGCGGTGGTTGTCATCTTGGCATATGTGAGGCGGAAAATCTCAGGTGGCTCAACGTCTATAATTCGCTTAATAACTCCATTTTTGAGTCCAAGGTTGTCTTCTTTTGTTTTCTTTTCTCTTTCTTTTTTTTTTTAAAGAATTTTTTTTTTTAAACAAGTCTAAATTTTTATTTTTATTTTCCTTTTATAAGTCTAAATTTTTTTTACAACCATATATATTTACAATTATATAACTATAAAATATATTATATAATGAAAATTATATAGTTTTAATGTATAATATAATATATGTTTTTTTTTTTTCTTTTTCTTTTTTTTTTGGTATGTATATATATATATATATATATTAATATATATATATATATAGTTTCGTTGTTAAAAGAAACAGGTATGACGTGACTGTTGGAGGAACCAAGACTTCAATTGGTTGCAACGTTTTGACTGCAACGAAAAGGAAAATACGGCGGACGGTTTTGCTGTGGGAGTTAATGACAAACGGCTGCTGCACCGAGCGTGGTTGACCGGTGAAGAAACCTTTGAGGCTGGGGGCTTCCTTAGATTTTTCCTCAGCGAAACCCTTTTAGTAGTGAGTTTCATAATCTAATTCGGCACTGGAACATAATCATACACATTCATAATTTTCCCAACTTGCCATTTCGGTGCCTACAGAGCTACCGAGGGAGCCTTGTTGGATTCGATCCCTTGACCACCGGGGGCATCAGATCCATCCATGGCCCACTGGTTGAAGACATCTCCCAGCTTCCTCACGCGGATTCGAACCCTGGGTGATCGCTTCTTGCTCAGCTTCTCTGACTCGTGCATGGCTAGCAACAAATCCCCCTCATCATCCTCGTACAACCCAACAGCCTGAATAAAATGCTCCACTCGCTTCAAAATTGCCTTGCCTGAATCTGTCAAATAACTACCCATAGCCCTGAACTCTTTCTTGTACACAGCCATCAACAAGTTAATTGCCCCCTCGCGGATTTCCAGTGTAGGCATGTGTGGCAGGAAACCATTGCAAACGAAAAAACAAATAAAGATAAAATCATCAACCAGTCGTTCAAAATCTACCTGAAATGGAGGGTTTGGTAACCTCAAGTCATACTCTAGGTATTCCCTCAAAGTCCAAATGTGCAAAAACTGATAGGGTTTCTTAGGGTTAGGGTTTTCTTCCCCGCCTTTCTCATCAAACTCTCCACGTTTTCGCTGGGCTTTTTTTTCACATTCAGCTGCCAGGTGCCCAATCTGGCCACACAAGAAGCATTTATCTTGTTGCCCGGGTGTGAAGACAACCTCCCTGAGAATTGAGAAATGCACCTCATGAGTTGCTAAAGCCAACATAATCAGATCAACATCCAAGCCGTATAAAGCAGTGCCATGTGTTTGGGTCAAACCCAGGAAGATTTCTTTGAAGATGAATATATGACATTATTTTATGCTCTCCTTCCCCAAGAACATTTGCATCAGAGAGTATTACCTTTATATTCCGCCATCCAGGATCATAATTTAACCTGAGATGTATGTAATACTGCAGAGCAATAGATAATGTGGCCATAAATTCCGTACCTAGTGTAATAACATTCGAATCATATGCCTCAGACTTTTCTTTTGGGGTGAGTATGTGTCCCTCTGCTTCAAATTCTCTTCTCAGCCTTTCCTCTTTTGGCGCATCACAATTGAAAAGATCTGGTTTTTCTTTAAGTACATTCTTCAGCTTAAGTTTCAATTCCTCTAAAATATCTTTTTTCTCTCTTTTAAATTATGCATCAACCTCTTCTTCAGCTCCAACAATGGCTGTAGCAACATCGCCGTGCTGTTCACTAACCCGTCTCAGCTTTCTTGGAGTAACCAGGTGATCTGCACTGTGGATAGTTTGAGCAGTCAATTGACCATTATTCGATTGCTCCACCTGATCTAGTGATAGCTGAGGACCAGAGGCTAAACGTGCTTTATGAAAAGGCATCACTAGAACTATCAATTCAAGATTGACGTTGGGATCCATATTATCCCCAGTCCTTTTTTGAGCCTTCTCGCACTTGACCCTTTCCATTTGGCGTTGATGTAGGTGACCCCTCTTTTGAAAGATTTTATCCTGATACATTATTTTATGCTCTCCTTCCCCAGGAACATTTCCATTTTCAAAGCCAAGAACATCTCCATGTGCTTCCATAACAGCCAATACATCATCATCATCAGATTCTTCACCTTCAAGGGTCCATTTTTTTCCAGCTTTAGCCTCTGGTTCACCCTTATCCTCCCCTGTCTTTTCCTTCTCACTCTCTTCCTTCATTCCTTTCAGCTCTTGCCAATCTGGTTCGAGCAATGAATATGTATTATCGATTTCTGCACAAGTCTCCTTAAAACATGTTGTAGCTTCAGCACATGATTTTTCTAAATGCTAAAATACTTCTTGAATTTTATTAGAATTCTCCATGGGTTCAAAACGTGAATGTAATGATATATTGTGTGGCCAACTACGTTCAAAGGCCCGCATGATTATATCATGTGCCATGGCTCTGATACCACTGTAGCATAAAAACTATGCTGAAGTATGAAGATTTGATAGCTTTGTAAACTTGAATGTTAAAATACACAGAAGGTATTTAAAATAATAATTTATTATTATATAAAAATGTATATAATGATTTGAATGTACAATGAGAACCCTGCTTTTATACCTTAGCAGGTGACCTTTCTCGTGAATGGGCATGTCTTTTTAGACATGCCTTTTCACTTAATTTAATGACTAATTAACTAAATAATATTTAATTATTTAATACTAATATTTATTTTATTTAGCTAATTGTTATGAATTATATTCATAACAGCCTTCATGGGGACAAAGACTTGAACGAACTATGGCCCAGAAGGATGGGTCACTTGCACCATGGAGCTCTGCGAATCCTCAGGAGCATTGTAACAGGAGTTCCAGATCTGAGTATGGAACAAAATGATGTATGCAAGGGATGCACTCTAGGAAAGTATGCCAAGGCGGCATTTCCTAGGAGCAATCACAGGGCCAAGAGTGTACTAGGATTGATACACTCAGATATCTGCGGACCTATGTTCGTCAAAGCTCTCAGCGGTGCCGAGTATTTCCTTACCTTCATTGATGGCCACTCCAGGAAAACTTGGATCTATTTTCTAAAAATCAAGGATGAGGTTTTCTGTCGATTCAAGGAATTCAAGGCTCTTGTGGAGAATCTGACATGTAAGAAAATAAAAGTTTTGTGCTCAGATGATGATGGAGAGTATGTTGATAAGGAATTCACTGATTATTGCGCTAAAGAAGGCATCAAAAGAGAGTGGACAGCTCCTTACAATTCGGAGCAGAATGGGGTCGCAGAAAGGAAAAACAGGACTATTGTAGAAGCAGCTAGGGCCATGTTGTATGATCAAGATATGCCAAAATTCATATGGGCGGAAGCATGCAACACAGTTGTCTACGTTCAAAACAAGACTCCTCATTGGACATTGGGAAAGCCGCAAGATTACTCCAGAGAAAGTCTTCACTGTGAGGACGTCTGAAGTCAGTGATTTCAAGATATTTGGGGGTTTACATATTGTCGCATACCCAAAGAAAAGAGGAAGAAGCTGGATCAGACTACAGAAAAGGGGTATCTGGCAGGATATAGCGAGAACACTAAGGCATACAGAATCTATCTTCCAAGGAGCAGGAAGGTAGTAGTACGACGAGATGTAAAGTTCATGGAGGACAAAGCTTTCAGAAGATCTTGCGAAATGCCTTCCGAGGAGCAGTCGAAAGAGGATCGGTTGGTCATGCCTCTTCAACCAACGGAAGTGAAGAATTCTTCCTCAGATTAGGAAGATTCTCAGGATGAGGAGGAGGAGCAAACAGAAGCACCTGCTAGCAGAGGAAGAACCAGCAGGGAACTTCCTCAGATTCTGCGTGATGCAGAGAACTTCATTGGAGAGCCAAGGAACAGTAAAAGAGAGCGAAAACAACCAGACAGATATCAGGCGTTAGTAGCTCAGGATGGGGAGCCTGCCAGCTTCAAGGAGGCAGCTCAGCATCATGTCTGGCTAGATGCGATGGTGGAGTATAACTCCATAATGGTAAATGATGTCTGGGAGGTGGTGTCAAGGCCTCAAGACAAATCTGTGGTAGGTTCAAGATGGATCTACAAGATCAAATATGCTGCGCACAACAGTGTTGAAAAATAAAAGGCCAGGTTTGTGGCTAAGGGGTATGCTCGAAAGGAAGGGATTGACTATGAGGAAACCTTCGCCCCGGTAGCCAGGTATACATCTATTAGGACCGTGATATCTCTTGCAGCCCAGATGGGATGGGAGATCCATCAGATGGATGTCAACACGGCATTTCTGAACGGAGTAATAGAAGAAGAGGTATACATTGAACAACCAGAGGGCTTTGAGACTCATGAGAAGAAATCTCATGTATGCAGACTAAAGAAAACCTTGTGTGGGTTGAAGCAGGCACCAAGAGCGTGGTATGGTCGAATTGATGGCTACTTGCAGAAGATGGGGTTTGTCAAGAGTGACGTGGATCCGAATCTCTACAATCTGGTCGTAGAGAACGAGCCACTTATCTTAGTATTATATGTGGATGATCTCTTCCTGACAGGATCATCCAGACTCATTGAGGACAGCAAGAAGAATCTAGCCACAGAGTTTGATATGAAGGATCTGGGACGAATGCACTATTTCCTAGAGTTGGAAGTTTGGCAGGAGAAAGGAGAAATATTCCTTGGGCAAGGGAGGTTTGCTACAGAAATCCTGAAAAGGTTCGAGATGGGAGATTGTAGACTTATGGCTACGCCAATGATCACCAACTGAAAGAAGATTGATGCATCAGAAAACAAGGATGTCAATCCCACCCTATACAGACAGCTCATAGGGTCACTGATGTATCGAGTCAATACCAGGCCAGATATTTGCTATGTTGTCAGCACCCTCAGTCAATTCATGGTGGAACCAAAGAGGGCTCACTAGGCAGCAACCAAACACATTCTTAGGTATTTACAGGGAACAATTGATTATGGGCTCTTATACACCAAGAGGAAGGATATCAGGTTGAGTGGCTTTACTGATGCACATTGGGCAGGAAGTGCAGTGGATCAGAAAATTACCTCTAGGCTATGTCACACGGTTCGAGTTCGAATTCAAGTTCGACGACGATTAGGTTCGATTCAGGTTCGAATTTTCCGATCAGGTTCGAATGAGGTTCGACATTAGGTTCGACTATACATATTTTTCAATATATATATATTTATATATATATCTATATATGACAAAATAATAGAAAATTCAAAATTGATCCATAAACACATGAACACAAATTCTTATTAGTAAACATTTTAACATACATGAACAATGTAATCATTCTAACATCTAGTTAAATTTAAACATACACAATAGTAGTTTGCAAAAAGAAATGACATAATTTTCAGTCTTCAAAATTTAAATGAATGTCAAATACTAGTAATCTTTTAAAAAATCACATAATCAAAACATGATCAAAATTTAAACATACACATCATTGTAGGACATCTTCAAATTTCAAAATTTTAAATATCATCAAAGTCATCAACACATGAAATTCCATCATTTGGCTCATCTAGTGAGTCATCATCAATGCTAATATAATAAGGAAGTCATAAAGACCATTGCCAAATAGTTATAATCCATAAAATTGTTCTAGGAAATTCAAAAAACATAGATAATCTATACTTATGGCCTACTAGACTCTAGTATGATCAAAAAGCTCTCAATCATCATGTGCATATGGCATAGTAAAGGCACTAGAATGTTGATCATCAAAGTCATCAATAGATGGAATTCCAACATTTG
>APFE031127742.1:0-12067 GCA_000404065.3 Pinus taeda | reverse complement strand
CTTTTCCAGTCCCTTTAATTCCACTGCTGCGATTCCCTTTGAAGTTTCCAACTATCTTGAAATTCTTCTTCTCACTCCACTTCCTATTAGCAGTTTCTCCTTTTTGTTTGCCTTGCTGATAACAAATTCTAGCCTTGCGGATGACTTCATCCATCGATTTTGGATTATCGAATTCAATTCTTTCCCGCATGTACGGGGGTAAACTACTAACGAATCGCTGCACCTTCGCCTTTTCCTCCCTTATATATGGTACGTAGCGAAGTAAGGAAGTAAAACGGGTAATGAACTCATCCATGGTCTGCTGTCTCAATCGCAGATCATGAAATTCTCTGGCTTTCTCATCATAGAAGCATTCAGTTAAATATCTCTCCTTAAAGAATTTTTGGAAATTGTCCCAGGTTATGTTTTGTTCGGTAACCCCTTTTACAATATTCACCTCTTCCCACCATAAGGTAGCTTTTCGTTGCAACTGAAAGATAGCCAGTCGTGCTTTAAGATTATGATCGTATTCATAAAGTTGGAAATACTTGTTCATGTTTATTAACCATGCTTCAGTTGCTTCCTCATGTTCTATGTCAAAATGTGGTGGCTTAATCTTGCGGAATTCTTCTTGTAATTCCATCCTCTGTCTTTTTGAGGTTTGTTGTTCGAATGCATTGTCTGAGCATTCTTCCTGTTCTTCTGATCCTTCAGGGGGTATGTGATGATTCTGTTCTTCTGACATCCTTGGATGTTCCGCACTAGGATTAGTTGGTAGCTGATTTTGTCTATCGGACAAACTTTTTAAAATCCTTTCTTGCTCTATTGTTAATCGAGCATTGTCTTCTCGTAATCGAGCCATCTCATTCTTCAGCTCTTGTACTGTTTCCAAGATGGCTTGATTTGTAATTCTGGCTTCTTCTCCAAGTTTTACCCACAGCTCTGGGTTATTGTCTGCGCCGGTCATGCCCTGTCCCATTACAGGTCGTCGGGACGTTTTTCTGCCCTCCTCATGTCTTTCGTTCTCAGAATCCACTCCTGTAAAAGAAAACCGTTCAAGAGTAATAATGGAATGATTATCCATTAATTCATTTACTACAAGATCCATTCATTATTGTCTTGCCCAGAGACCACAGTGCTGTATCTGGGCTCTGATACCATATGTCATAACCCTCTATACTTAAAGTTTACATACAAAAACAAAATTTATTATACCCCTGATTTTTACCCGATACTTGGTCAAAGTGGCATGCATTACCATGGTGACGTGACTTGATATATGAATTTTGGTTTATTTACTATATAACTTCAGTTTATAAGAAGTAATGCCAGAACCATATAATTATAGAGTTAATGGACCATGACATTGATCGACCTTGTTATTTCATTTTATAATGAACGAACGCATGACACCTGCTCTCGGTTCACGCATCCACTTGCTACACAGATATTTTGATCTGGTAGCTGAGGAATTTATTTCCACAGCGTGGCTACAACTTCCTCGGGATCGACATTGTGATGGACGGCCTCGATGGTTCTCATCGATCGAACGGTGGAGAGCTTAAGGGTTTTGGCGGCATTGTATTTAGGGTTTGCAGCCTGATGTTTCGGGTCACTTGTCATTGCTCTGGTCTCCGAGAGCGGCTCCTTCCTCCAGTGTCCGCCATAGATCTTTCGGTCCATTCTCCGCCATTGCTACAGCTACAGTCACGCGAACTACTGTTGGTGGAGAGCTTTGTTGGTGTCGTCCTTCGGCGCGTTCATGGACAGGCAGGTAATCCTCCACTGTGAATTTACAATAACCCTCTTCTCACTGTAAATTATGAGTTGGTAATCCTTTGGTTGTTGTTGGCAGGTACAGGCGAGTTTCTTGATGGTAGCGGATACAAGGATGGTGCAGAGTTTTTGCCACACTTGACCTGACCAGGTAAGCTTCCTCCATTCGCTGCATCCATTCATTAGTTACTGTTACGAATGTCGCCCTTATGCTATTCTTTCCTGTCAGGAATGTTGCTAAACCTGTTATCGAAGGCGTATGATAGAGTTTCTCCTTTTGCTACTTGATTTACTCTGGGACCCGATGTTTAGTTACATCTCTTAGGGCTATAGGTTATTCTGAGGGTTAGTTCACGAGCCGAGTTGGTTCTCGAGCAACCCTGACTCTGTTATGATTATTCAATCTTCAGTTGACTTGTACATAATGAAATCGGTCACAATGATTACAGTTTGATATATATTAGGGAATTATGGGTTGTTCCCAACTTTGTCGGTTTCAGTTCGTGACGGTTTTCCCTGTACTCATTATTCGATAATATATGCATTTTGATGATTTAATAGACAGGGGTTTGCTTCCTATGCTCATCGAATGTCAATGATTGTGTATATACATGTTGTTTATTTCATCTGTAAGGGTTTCTAAGGTTATTAACAGCCTTGTCTTACTCGGCCGTCGGCCTACTCATGATTACAGGGTATAATTGCTCGATTCGTACTTATAATGTTGTTGATGATACCTTTCGTTATGGTTAGCTCATTGTGCAAATAATCCGATTTTTAACAAGCTTTCACTGTATAATGATTCTGGGTTTTTAGAGAAAGGCCGGTTCGGCTGAGAAATGTTATTGCTTGAGCGCATTCTGTCATTACCCTTATCATTTCCGCGCATGCATGGTCCTGGATTCAAGCTGTTTAATTTAATTAGCTTTTCTTATTGCTCAATGAGTAATCCTCTGAGTGTTTACTCTGACAATGGATTTCTGGTATTTATACCTCGGCGTCATGCTGTAGCTTCTCGCTACCAGGTGGTATCCACCTGTGCATACTGCCCGTACCGCAACTTATATTTGTTGTAGTTGGGTTATGGTCTTCGCTGTTGAGGTCCTATGTTTATATTATGTCATGGTTGTTTCTTTACGCATTACCCATATGTTCTTTCTGAACGGGTTGGCAAAGCTATCGCCTTCGTGGATATATCCTGTAATAGTCAATATTACTTATGCGAGTTGTATCCTTTATTTAATAAATCTTTTGGTTTATATATATGCTACTTATTTGTACCCAAAAATTACAGATTCCGCCTGGTATTACGAGGGTTCTATTCTTGTTTACCTGTCAGTTAACAATTACAGTTTTTTTCTATATTCCGCATCTAATACAGAATTGGTTATCTGCATTCATGATGTATATTTAAACAATAACAGTTAGACCTCATTCTATCATTATTGTTCTTTCCATGAATCACAGTCTGACTGCTAAGGTTAATACTCTGCATGCTTATTTATCTATTTCTTTCTTATCATATATGTTGTTGTACAGAACTAAATATACGCAGTCTTTAGTTATCTGTTCTCTTTATTTATGATTCACATTAGTGTAATGAACAAGATATGTTGTATAGATACTATGTAGTTCTCTAATATCAGTTCTCTTTCCCTTTGTCATATATCTGGTATACAGAACAATGTAAATGACAGTAATACCTTTAATAAAACCAGATGCTGCTTTACTGTTTAAATAATGTTACAGTAATCATAAACAAGCTATCAGTACTATCATTAATATCTAATCTTCAGGTCTTATAAAGTAGAAATACTTACCTGTATCCCTGCTGCTTTCTTCTGCCCTTCTACCACCCGTAGAAGGCTATTTAATGCTTGCTATCCTCCCAGCCACGAGACCAGTCGTCTGTACTGCGTCTCTCCCCCAAGCGATCCTTTGCCAGCCACAGCCTCTGCAATAGGGAGCTCAAATGTGCCTGTGCTATCTGGTCCTTACCAGACGTAGCACTTCTCTCTTTTGCTCAGTGCCTTCTTTTTCTTTTTCTTTTTTTCCTGTTTGTTCCAAAAAAAACTCAGGTCTTTTCTTCTTTCCCCTTTTCTATGGAGAAGAGAAAACAGTTAGGGTTTTTCCCTAGTGTACTGGCAACTGTTTTTCCTTTCATTCTCAAGCATAAAGAGAAAAATAACTTTTCACATGAAATTATCATGCACACATAATTATGCAATTCATATTATTTCATTTTTAACACATAATATTTCCATCAATTCAAGAAAATGGTAATCTTTGTTTTATCTTTAACCACAGGGTAAATAAGTAATTTATTTACGTAAAATGTTTGGTCATTACATCTCCTCCCCCTGAGATTGGACACCGTCTCCGTGTCTCTCAGAACCGAACAGATCTGGATAGGTTCTTCTCATTAATTCCCCATCTTCCCAAGTGGCCTCGTCAGGCCCAAAATGTCGCCATTGAACCTTAACTTGGGTAATAACTCGTTTCCGCAGCTGCACTTCTCTCCGGTCGAGAATGCTCAGCGGTTCGACCAGAACTTCTCCTTCCGGTTCGACCTGCAATACACAATTTTGTAAGTTAGTTTTTCCTTTCATGTGCAATTCTTGCAGAATTTATCATAACTCTCACCCACCTGAATCTCTTGCCATCGAATCACATGCCTAGGGTCATACACATACTTCTTTAGGACAGAAACATGAAATACGTTATGCACTCGGATGTGACTTGGCAGGGCCAGTTGATAAGCTACTGGTCCGACCCTCGCCAAAATTTGGAAAGGTCCACAATACCGTGGTGCCAGTTTGGCGCATCCGCTCCACTGCAAGGTACTTCTTTTGGCCTGAATCCGAATATACACATGGTCCCCAATCTGAAACTCCTTAAATCTCCTTTTCCGATCAGCGAAGTTCTTTTGCCTATCTTGGTCAGCTTTCAAGTTGACACGTACCCTCTTTACCATATCCTCCATTTCTTTTAGCATTTCAGGACCTAAGCTCAATTTATCTTTCGGTCCTCCCCAACTAGTGGGTGTATGACATTTTCGTCCGTACATAACTTCGAATGGGCTCATCTGCGTCGAGGTATGGTAACCGTTATTATACGCGAACTCTACCAGATTTAAATAATCTTCCCACCTCGTGGGTTGTTGCATGACGTAAGCCCTTAACATATCTTCTACCATCTTGTTTACTCGTTCCGTTTGCCCATCAGTTTGTGGATGGTATGCTGTACTGAAGTTTAGTTGAGTTCCTAATTCAGCAAACAATGTTTTCCAAAATGCTGATGTGAATTTCACATCACGATCGGAAATTATGGTTTTTGGAAGCCCATGTAACTTGAATATATTCTGCATAAAAATATGAGCAATCTGTGCAGCTCTATATGTAGATTGCACTGGTATGAAATGTGCAGCCTTACTCAGCTTGTCCACTACCACGAAAATGGAGTCATTATTCCTTTTTGTCTTAGGTAATCCCGTAATGAAGTCCATGGAGAAGACTTCCCACTTCCATTCTGGAACTGGCAGTGATTGTAACAATCCTGCTGGGTGTTGATGTTCGGCTTTAATCTGCTGGCATTCCAGGCATTGCGATAGGTATTCGACAATGTTTTTCTTCATTCCTAGCCAGAAATACTCCTTTTGGATTGCTGTTATCATCTTCTGATAACCCGGATGACCTGCGTAATGACTAACATGAAATTCATCCATAATCAGATTTTTGATTCTACTTTGATTTGGCACATATAACCGTTTCTTGAAATAAATTCTTCTAGCATCATCTAATTCATATTCTTGTTGGCTGTCTTCTCTAGCAGATTGCTGTATTTGTAATTTTAGTTGCTGATATTCAGTGTCTTGATTTGCAGTTTCCTTTATAATTTCTAGGATGGGGCTTTTCCACCCACTAATGGAAATTTCATACAAATTTTGTACCTTCCGGCTCAAAGCATCTGCTACCTTATTTTCCTTCCCCTGCAGGTGTTTTATATCAAAATCAAAACCACTTAGAAAGTCTACCCACCTCGCTTGCCTAGCATTTAAGGTAGGTTGGCTAAAGTAGTTGGTCAAGCTGTGGTGGTCGGTATGCAGCAGAAATTTCCTGCCCATAAGATAATGCCGCCACATCTTCAGGGCATGTATCACGGCAGCCAACTCTAAATCATAAGCAGAATATTTATGCTCATGTTCTTTTAGTTTGTGAGACTCATAAGCTATTACCCTGCCTTCTTGCATTAAGACCCCTCCCAATCCTTCTTTATTGGCATCCGTACATACTACGTAATCCTTATTAGGATTTGCTATACTTAGAACAGGTGCCGTGGTGAGCAAATATTTCAATCGCTCAAAACTTTTCTGGCAATTCGGGGTCCAATGAAACAGTTTCCCCTTCTTCTGCAGTGAGGTAATGGGAAATGCCACCTTAGAGAAACCTTCCACGAATCTCCTATAATACCCTGCCAAACCCATAAAAGATCGGACATCCGCTACATCTTTGGGAACTGGCCAGTCCATTATAGCCTTTATCTTTTTTGGATCCACTGCAATTCCATCCTTTGTGATTACGTGACCCAAATACTGAATTTCTTCCTTGAAGAAGTCACACTTACTAAATTTAGCATACAGCCTATGTTCCCGAAGGGTCTGTAATACTATTCGAAGATGTTCATGATGTTCTTCGATGGTGTGTGAATAAATCAAAATATCATCAATAAATATCAGCACAAACTGATCTAAATAAGGATGGAAAATACCATTCATTAGACACATGAAGGTTGCCGGGGCGTTGGTGAGGCCAAACGGCAAAACTACAAATTCATAGTGTCCATACCTGGTTCTAAAGGTTGTTTTCACGATGTCTTCATCTTTAATCCTGATCTGATGGTAGCCTGATCGTAAGTCGATCTTAGAGAACACGGTTGCGCCTTTCACCTGATCGAACAATTCATCTATCCGAGGAAGAGGATACTTGTTTTTAATAGTCAACTTATTCAATTGTCTGTAATCAATACACATCCGGAGGGTGCCGTCTTTCTTCTTAACAAATAACACCGGGGCTCCCCATGGAGACACACTTGGACGGATGTAGTTCTTCTCTAGTAATTCTTGCAACTGCATTTTTAATTCTGTCAACTCAGGTACACTCATTCTGTAGGGTGCTCGTGACACCGGTGCAGCCCCTGGTAACAACTCTATAGTAAAGTCTATATCTCTTTGCGGCGGCAGCCCTGGAATTTCCTCCGGAAACACATCTGCAAATTCTTGTATTACCGGAATATTATTCAAAGATGCTGTCTTATCCTTAGAATTCGCATAACCCACTTGGATGGCGTACACTTGATAGCCTTTCCGTACACATTTTACCAGTTGATTTGCAGTTATCGGTCGGACCTGTACTGGTCGCTTAATTCCCTGCATTTCTTTGCTGTTCCCTTGTTGATCTCTGTAATAGATAATTTTGGTTTTACAGTCAACTAATGACCAATGCTTTTCCAACCAGTCCATTCCAATTAAAATATCATAAGAACCCAGAGGAAGTATGTTCAGGTCAGCTGTTATTGGTTGGTCTGCTATAGTGAAAGAGCAGTCGTTGATCTTAGATGTTACCCTTCGCTTGGCTCCAGTAGCCAATTGCACTAACCAAGGGTTTTTAAATTTAACAGACTGTAAATTACAACGTTCCACTACTTTTGGGTTCACATAACTTAGCGTGGCCCCAGGATCAATCAAAACAGATATGGTAAGGTTTGAAATTTTACCTTCGAACTCGACCATGGTTGGCTGGTACTCCGCCTGCCGATCCTCCAAAGCTGCATTGATTCTGGGTACGCTCCGACCCACTTCGCCAACAGTTGAAGCTTCATGAATTTGGGATAACTGTTCAGTCCCCTTCCGCTGTGGACAATTTTTAATATAATGGGGTCCCCCACAACCCCAACACTGTAAAGGAGGTCTTGCTGTTCCTTCATTATCCAACCTGATTTGTTGTTCGCTGGCCTTGGGTTCGTTTGCAGTTCTGAACTTGGGTGTAGTCTTTGTCGCAAATCTGTTATTTATTCCTTTGCCAGTCCCTTTAATTCCACTGCTGCGATTCCCTTTGAAGTTTCCAGCTATCTTGAAATTCTTCTTCTCACTCCACTTCCTATTAGCAGTTTCTCCTTTTTGTTTGCCTTGCTGATAACAGATTCTAGCCTTGCGGATGACTTCATCCATCGATTTTGGATTATCGAATTCAATTCTTTCCCGCATGTACGGGGGTAAACTGCTAACGAATCGCTGCACCTTCGCCTTTTCCTCCCTTATATATGGTACGTAGCGAAGTAAGGAAGTAAAACGGGTAATGAACTCATCCATGGTCTGCTGTCTCAATCGCAGATCATGAAATTCTCTGGCTTTCTCATCATAGAAGCGTTCAGTTAAATATCTCTCCTTAAAGAATTTTTGGAAATTGTCCCAGGTTATGTTTTGTTCGGTAACCCCTTTTACAATCTTCACCTCTTCCCACCATAAGGTAGCTTTTCCTTGCAACTGAAAGATAGCCAGTCGTGCTTTAAGATTATGATCGTATTCATAAAGTTGGAAATACTTGTTCATGTTTATTAACCATGCTTCAGCTGCTTCCTCATGTTCTCCGTCAAAATGTGGTGGCTTAATCTTGCGGAATTCTCCTTGTAATTCCATCCTCTGTCTTTTTGAGGTTTGTTGTTCGAATGCATTGTCTGAGCGTTCTTCCTGTTCTTCTGATCCTTCAGGGGGTATGTGATGATTCTGTTCTTCTGACATCCTTGGATGTTCCGTACTAGGATTAGCTGGTAGCTGATTTTGTCTATCGGACAAGCTTTTTAAAATCCTTTCTTGCTCTATTGTTAATCGAGCATTGTCTTCT
This sequence comes from Pinus taeda, assembly GCA_000404065.3. Taxonomy (NCBI): domain Eukaryota; kingdom Viridiplantae; phylum Streptophyta; class Pinopsida; order Pinales; family Pinaceae; genus Pinus; species Pinus taeda. Next base: position 3,413 of record APFE031127742.1, on the reverse strand, counting down.
CGTAATCGAGCCATCTCATTCTTCAGCTCCTGTACTGTTTCCAAGATGGCTTGGTTTGTAATTCTGGCTTCTTCTCCAAGTTGTACTCACAGCTCTGGGTTATTGTCTGCGCCGGTCATGCCCTGTCCCATTACAGGTCGTCGGGACGTGTTTTCTGCCCTCCTCATGTCTTTCGTTCTCAGAATCCACTCCTGTAAAAGAAAATCGTTCAAGAGTAATAATGGAATGATTATCTATTAATTGATTTACTACAGGGTCCATTCATTATTGTCTTGCCCAGAGGCCACAGTGCTGTATCTTGGCTCTGATACCATATGTCATAACCCTCTATACTTAAAGTTTATATACATAAATTTTTTTTATTATACCCCTGATTTTTACCCGATACCGGGTCAAAGTGGCATGCATTACCATGGTGACGTGACTTGATATATGACTTTGGTTTATTTAATATATAACTTCAGTTTATAAAAAGTAATGCCAGAACCATATAATTATAGAGTTAATGGACCATGACATTGATCGACCTTGTATTTCATTTTATAATGAACGAATGCATGACACCTGGCTCTCGGTTCACTCATCCACTTGCTGGTAGCTGAGGCATTTATTGTCACAGCGTGGCTACCACTTCCTCGGGATCGACATTGTGATGGACGGCCTCGATGGTTCTCATCGATCGGACGGTGGAGAGCTTAAGGGTTTTGGCGGCATTGTATTTAGGGTTTGCAGCCTGAAGTTTCGGGTCATTTGTCATTGCTCTGGTCTCCGAGAGCGGCTCCTTCCTCCGGTGTCTGCCATAGATCTTTCGGGTCCGTTCTCCGCCATTTTTACCGCTACAGTCGCGCGAACTACTGTTGTGGAGAGCTTTGTTGGTGTCTTCCTTTGGCGCGTTCATGGACAGGCAGGTAATCCTCCACTGTGATTTTACAGTAACCCTCTTCTCACTGTAAATTATGAGTTGGTAATCCTTTGGTTGTTGCTGGCAGGTACAGGCGAGTTTCTTGATGGTGGCGGATACAAGGATGGTGCGGAGTTTTTTCCCCACTTGACTGACCAGGTAAGCTTCCTCCATTCGCTGCATCCATTCATTAGTTACTGTTATGAATGTCGCCCTTATGCTATTCTTTCCTGTCAGGAATGTTGCTAAACCTGTTATCGAAGGCGTATGACAGAGTTTCTCCTTTTGCACTTGATTTACTCCGGGACCCGATGTTTAGTTACAGCTCTTAGGGTTATAGGTTATTCTGAGGGTTAGTTCACGAGCCGAGTTGGTTCTCGAGCAACCCTGATTCTGTTATGATTATTCAGTCTTCAGTTGATTTGTATATAATGAAATCGGTCACAATGATTACAGTTTGATATATATTATGGATTTATGGGTTGTTCTCGACTTTGTCGGTCTCAGTCCGTGATGGTTTTCCCTGTACTCATTATTCGATAATATATGCATTTTGATGATTTAATTGACAGGGTTTTTCTTCTATGCTTATCGAATGTCAATGATTGTGTATATATATGTTGTTTATTTCATCTGTAAGGGTTTCTATGGTTATTAACAGTCTTGCCTTACTCGGCCGTCGGCCTACTCATGATTACATGGTATAATTGCTCGATTCGTACTTATAATGCTGTTGATGATACCTTTCGTTATGGTTAGTTCATTGTGCCAATAATCCGGTTTTTAACAAGCTTTCACTGTATAATGGTTCTGGGTTTTTAGAGAAAGGCCGGTTTGGCTGAGAAATGTTATTGCTTGAGTGCATTCTGTCATTACCCTTATTATTTCCGCGCATGCATGGTTCTGGATTCAAGCTGTTTAATTTAATTAGCTTTTCTTATTGCTTAATGAGTAACCCTCTGAGTGTTTACTCCAGTAATGGATTTCTGGTATTTATACCTCGGCGTCATGCTGTAGCTTCTCGCTACCAGGTGGTATCCACCTGTGCATACTGCCCGTACCGCAACTTATATTTGCTGTAGTTGGGTTATGGTCTCGCTGTTGAGGTCCTATGTTTATATTATGTCATGGTTGTTTCTTTACGCATTACCCATATGTTCTTTCTGAACGGGTTAGCGAAGCTATCGCCTTCGTGGATATATCCTGTAATAGTCAATATTACTTATGCGAGTTGTATCCTTGATTTAATAATTCTTTTGGTTTATATATTTGCTACTTATTTGTACTCATCACTTACAGATTCTGCCTGGTATTACGAGGGTTCTGTTCTTGTTTACCTGTCAGTTAACCGTTACAGTTTTTTTTATGTTCTGCCTCTAATACAGAATTGGTTATCTGCATTCTTGATGTATATTTAAACATTTTCAGTTAGACTTCATTCTATTATTATTGTTCTTTCCATGAATCACAGTCTCCCTGCTAAGGTTAATACTCTGCATGCTTATTTATCTGTTTCTTTCTTTCATATATGTTGTTGTGCAGAACTAAATCTACGCAGTCTTTAGTTATCTGTTTTCTTTATTTATGATTCACATTAGTGTAATGAACAGGGTATGTTGTATAGATACTGTGTAGTTCTCTAATATCAGTTCTCTTTCCCTTTCTCATATATCTGGTATACAGAACAATGTAAATGACAGTAATACCTTTAATAAAACCAGATGCTGCCTTACTGTTTAAATAATGTTACAGTAATCATAAACAAGCTATCAGTACTGTCATTGATATCTAATCTTCAGGTCTTATAAAGTAGAAATACTTACCTGTATCCCTGTTGCTTTCTTCCGCCCTTCTACCACCCGTAGAAGGCTATTTAATGCTTGCTATCCTCCCAGCCACGAGACCAGTCGTCTGTACTGCGTCTCTCCCGCAAGCGATCCTTTGCCGGCCACAGCCTCTGCAATAGGAGCACAATTGTGCCTGTGCTATCTGGTCCTCACCAGACGTAGCACTTCTCTGTTTTGCTCAGTGCCTTCTTTTTCCTTTTTCCTGTTTGTTCAAAAAACAACCCAGGTCTTTTCTCCTTTCCCCTTTTCTAAGGAGAAGAGAAAACAGTTAGGGTTTTTCCCTAGTGTACTGGCAACTGTTTTTCCTTTCATTCTCATGCATAAAGAGAGAAATAACTTTTCACATGAAATTATCATGCACACATAATTATGCAATTCATATTATTTCATTTTTAACACATAATATTTCCATCAATTCAAGAAAATGGTAATTTTTGTTTTATCTTTAACCACAGGGTAAATAAGTAATTTATTTACGTAAAATGTTTGGTCATTACATGTAATAACATGAATTAAATAATGATAATGATTAATATAATACCGTTACAAAATAGTAAAACATAAGACACAAAAAAAACAATATAGTAATAACATGAATTAAATAATGATAAAGATTAGTATAATAGCGTTACAAAATAGCGTAACATAACAGTAAAACATAAAAC
>APFE031127741.1:61070-116589 GCA_000404065.3 Pinus taeda | reverse complement strand
AGTATTTTGATCCCTAAGAATTTCTTCCAGAGATATAGGCATGTTATATTTGACAGTCCATATTTCTTTCCATAAGTCCGGGCCTCCTTGCATCCACCTCCATCTTAATTTAGCAGCCATGACTTGGTTTAAGGTCCAGGGATCTCTGAGCCCTAAGCCTCCTTTTCCTTTAGGCTTGGTTATACTCTTCCATGAGCAGAGGGCCCATTTCTTCTGTTGCTTTGGGCCTCCCCATAGAAATTTTCTGTAAATTTCAACAAGTTTATTACATATTCCTTTAGGGGTAGCCATTACTGATAAAGGATATATCGGAATTGCTTGAATGGTGGCTTTGAGAAGGACCACCCTGGATGCAATGTTCAGAGCCCAGAAGGTCCAATTGTTCAGCCTTTTCATGATCTTTTCAATGATGTGATTCCAATTACTTAATTTAAGAGATGATGTATCCAGCATAATTCCTAGATATTTGGTAGGGAGATCCCCTAACCTATAACCCAAGACCCTGGTTAGATGATTCTTAACCGGTTCTGCTATGTTGAAGAAAAAAGTTCTGGATTTGTCATTATTCACCTCCATCCCGGAGCCTTCCATAAAGATCTCTAAGATTTTCTTGATCCTTTTGACTTCTTGCAAGGTGGCTTTGTAGTATATCATTATTTCATCAACAAATTGTTGATGAGTAACAGTGGTTCTATGCCCCCATAATTTAAGGCCTTGAATCTTCCCATCTCGTGCTTCTTTTTTGAAATATCTCCCTAATCCTTCAGCTGCAATTATAAAGAGAAAGGGAGACAAAGGATCCCCTTGCCTGAGTCCTCTGGAGGCATTGAAGGTTGTTGTTGGCGCTCCATTCAGCAAGATTGAAAAGTTTGGGTAGAGATCATACTGATGACCCAGCTAACCCATCTGTCACAGAAGCCAAAAGCTTTGAGAATGCTTTCTAGGAACTTCCAACTTAGTTTGTCATAGGCTTTTGATAGGTCAAGTTTAATTATCATGCCCTTCTCTTTTTTAGTTTTCAGAGTGTGAAGGACTTCCTGGGCTACCACTAGCCCATCGAGGATCTGTCTTCCTTCAACAAAACCTGTTTGTTCGGGGGAAATTATACTTGGTAGGATCAGTTTTAATCTTTGTGCCACAATTGAAGCAACAATCTTATATATGACATTACACAGAGCGATCGGACGGAAGCCATCTGCGTGATCAGCCTGATTAGTTTTAGGAATCAGAGTTAAGAGGGTTGAGTTTATCCCTGGCCAAGTTCTTTGGTTTATTCTGGCCTCTTCAACAACTTCTACAACATCTGAAGCGAGGAAATTCCACCCTGCTTGGAAGAATTCAACAGTGAAAGCATCTGGGCCAGGGGCTTTGTTTCTTTTCATGTTTCTAACTATGTCCTCCACTTCTTCCCTGGTGATTTTTCTCATAAGAGCCAAGTTCTGGTCTCTTGTTATTAAATTTGGAATTTCTCTACCTATCTTGGCTATGGCTTCTGATCTGTCAGTATGTGGCTCTTTCAGTATGGCTTTGAAATGATTTACCAGGACTGTTTCAATTTCTTCATGTTGAACGACCCGTTGTCCTTCTTGGTTTTTTATAGAGAAAATTCTGTTTCTTTGTCTGTGTTGAACCATTGCTTTATGGAAAAATTTAGTATTCCTCTCACCTTCTCTGAGCCATTGGACCCTAGATTTTTGTCGCCATAAAATTTCTTCTTGTTTCCTTCTTTCTTCTAACTGGGTTAGCACTCTACCTTCTTCTTTAGCTCTCTCCTCCTCTATTCCTTCCATGATATCCATCTGCTGGAGTTCTTCCATTCTCTGTTCTAATCTCTTTTTATCTTCCATAATATTCCCAAATTCCTCTTTATTCCATTTCTTTATCTTATTCTTCATTTCCTTCAGCTTGAGTTGGAAAGTATGCATCTTATTTTTTCCCCTTTGCTCGCTCGTTTGCCACCATTCTTCAAGCTTTTCCATTAGTCTTTCATTTCTCAACCAAAAGGCTTCGAACCTAAAGGGCTTGTTGGGGGGTCTTTGCTTTAAGTCTATCTCTAATTTGACTGGCCAATGGTCCGATCCTGCTACCGGGAGAATGGTAGCCTCTATAAAAACATCCTTTAGCATTATTTGTTCTGAGATTAAAAATCTGTCCAGACGAGAGGCAATTTGGTTCTCACCTCCTCTCCGATTGTTCCAAGTGTGGTTGCCATTGATGGTTTGAATGTCAATCAGGTGATGGTCCCTTATGAGGTCTCCAAACTGTTCCATAACCTTATCTGGTCTTCTGTTTCCTCCTCTTTTTTCATCGAGTCCTTTGATCAGATTAAAATCTCCACCTACAATCCATTGTTTTCCCGGGATGAGGCAACGCAAGGTTTTTAGGTTTTGCAAGAAGTTCTCCTTTTCGTTTTGTATATGAGGCCCATACACCCCTGTTATAATAACCTCTTCCTTAGTTCCTACTATACTTGCTGTGCCAGATAATATTCTTGGGAAACTCATCCAGTTACTGAAGTGTATTTCCTCTGGGTTCCAGATAAAAACTAATCCACTAGCGCTTCCAATAGCATCTAGTCCCATCATTTCGTAGCTGCTCCTGCTTTTGTTCAAAATTTCTCTCATTTTTTCTGTACTTATTTTTGTTTCCTGAACTATCATTACACTAGGTTTCTCTTTTTTCAGTCGTTCATTCAAATACCGTTGTTTGCCTCTGCTATTGAGGCCTCGTATATTCCAGGTTGTAATAATCATCACAACAATTTTGGGGGTGATTGAAAGACCTCAGACAGAGGAATCACTCTTCTAGAGTTAACGAGCATTTCGCCCACTTCTTGAATCATTTCCCCCAAGGTTTTTCTACCTCTTTTTTTTCCTCCTTTGCCAGTGTTGCCCGCTCCTATGCACTGCGTTTCCTGATTCTCCGGTTCTTGATTTTCCTTCTCTTCCGTTAGTCTTTTCTTTGCTTTGTAACTGTGAAATGCTTCTTTGTATTTTTGTTTTTGTTCTTCTGGGATGAATCTTTCATCGAGCTTTTTCCATTCCTGAAGAAGTCTCGCCATGACTTGTTCTTCCTCTTCTCCTTTTGTCTTTTTTGGATCTATCTCCATGTTTCCTTGGTCCTCTTGGGCTGCATTTGTGGTCACATCCCTCTGGTCGTTATTCCTGTTCTCTGTCTCTTTGTTCGGTTTTTCCGTTATGATTTCCATTCCTTCCATTTCTTCTTCTTCGCTCACCTCTGCCTCCAGCTCTTCCTCCTGTAAGGCTTTGAACATGTTCTGAGATTCTGTTTCCTGGGTTTCATTCGAGTTCCTCTTTTGCATCTTTTTATTTCCTTTACCTCTTCTTCTTTGAACTTCTCTGAAGTCCGTTCTTTCTTCCTCTGTTCTCTTTGTAGTATTGTTTCTGTTACTTTCTGCTTCCTCTTTCTTCTCAGCTATCGTAATGGGGCATTCTTTAAATAGATGACCATACTCATGGCATCTACGGCAGCGGAATGGTATATGCTCATAGTCTATTGGTTGATGCCATAGTTCATCGTGATATTCCAGTTCAATCGTGTCTGGGAGAGGCTCTGTTATATTCATGTAAGCACAGATTCTAGCATAGGAGTTGAACTTCCCTCTCTTTGTTGTTTCAGCCACTTTCACAAAGGAACCTATAGTGTTTCCTATGCCTTTCAGGATGTCTGGTTCCCAGAATTCAGATGGCAGACCAAAAAGTCGGATCCAGATCGGAGCCGCTAACATTATTTCCTTATCTGGGTTATAACAGTCTACCCATTCTCTCATGAACAAGCCAGCGTTGTTCATGAAATATGGTCCTTCCTCGAAGACTCTTCTCCTATCTTCTAGGTTGGAGAATATTACAGTGAAGAACCCCTTTGCTCCCAACTTGACATCTACATGACCTTTTGGTTTCCACCTCTGATAGATCCATCTCATGAGGTCCTTTTCAGCAGGCCAATATCCTATAAACTTACAAATCAATGCACTATCACGCATATGACTTCTGTAATTTTCTAGTTTATTAGGAGGTATTACAAACCTGGGTCTGCTCGAGGTCCTGGGAAGGCATTTGCTTTGGAATCCTGATCTCCTTTGTATTCCTGCTTCTGAAGTTTCACCTTCAGTAGATTGGCCTTCTGCACTCTGTTTCTCCTTCCTGTTTTCCCCCGTTACCGCTGCTTTGAAGGAGGGGATCTCTCCCCCCCCGTTCTCTGACTCCATCCTGACCCCACCCAGCGCCCTTCCTTGCGAAGCAAACGACAAACCCGCTGACAAGCAGGCGAAGTTGCAGGTAGCAGCAAACCCTAGTTAGCTGCACGTGATCGCTTCTCCCGCTTCCGCCTTCCAGACTTTTTGTTCGCTCCCGGTCCGTTTATTATATTAATTAATTTAATGTTATTTATTTATTTATTTAATTAATTAATTTATTATTATTATTATTATTTTTTAAACAAGGAGGACAAGAACAGGACAATCGCAGAAAAAACAACTAAAAGGAGAACCCTAGGAGGAATGAAAAGGAAGCTTTACGGAGAAGGAATCGGAGAAAGGGGGAAACCTGACAAGACTAAGAAGAAAGGGTAGGGATCCAGCAATGAATGATCTTCTAGCCATCATCCCTATTGAGATTGTTAGGCCTTTTCTCAATTTCAATTGCTTCCCTGAATTTACGGTGATGAAAATGAGCAACCTTGGTAATAACCTTGGCCTCCTCAATACACACGTGATGCTTGGTCTTTTCTGCATGCTCTGCTAATGCTGAAGACTTGGTTCTCCCATGTCTTAGGTCAGCTGCATGTTCATTTATCCTTTGATGGATGGAGCGACCAGTCTCCCCTATATAGGGGGTCCCATAAGAACAGGGGATCAAATAGACACCCTTCATGTCCTTAGGGTCAATGAGATCTTTCACCGATCGGAGGGATTTTCGAATAGTGTTGAGGGGCCTAAAGGTTATCAACTGATCCTTAGAAACCTTTTTAAGAATGAGGCCTCTATTTTCTTTATTTTCCATTATTTTCCTTCAATTTCCTCTTCACATGCAACCTATGATATTTCACCTTCCTTTTCTCCTAATTTCCATTATTTTCATAAATAAATGTGCCAAAAATTCCATTTTTCCTTTCCAAAGCCTTAGTCATTTCCTTTTCCATAAACAATCAAACGGAAACCCTGCACTAGGATGTCTTGCCCAACATTTATCTTGGAATAAGTGCCCCATCAACCGTGGTTATTGTTTTTTAACTTTTATTACATGGAATTTTCACGAGGGCTATTATAGAACCCTCCCCCTTTGGGGGCACCGTCCTCGGTGTTCAATCACACATATACCTCAGCAACCCGCTAAAAGAAGAGATACTGCTAATGGAGCTTTATATCACAACTAGTTGTAGTATTTACAATGAAATACCCGCTCAAAAGCAAAACATCATGATAACATGACAACATACCGCATAAAGGAGCTTTATAACACAACTTATTAGGATATTTACAATGATCATCCTGCTGAGTGCTAACCCACATGCCATCATAACATCATGATAACATAATCACATGATAGCATAGTAACATGATAACATAATCATAATGACATGACACCCATATCGCTTAGTTGAGCTTTATAACATAGCTCATGGCGGTATTTACATCCATATACTTATGTACATATAGAAATATCATCGAAATATATACCAAAAACATATACCAAAACACCATATCAAATAATATACCAAAACACCATATCAAACAATATACCAAAACACCATATTAAATCATATACCAAAACACCATATCAAAGCATGTACCAAACCACCAGGTCAAAGCATATACCAAACCACCATATTGAAGCTTCTTTGCCTCAACCAACAAAGAAGGAAGGATACATAGCCCACATATGATCCGCCATCTCCCATGTAGCTTCATCGGGCCCAAAGTGCTTCCATTGCACTTTAACTTTATCGATTGCTCGTTTCGAGAGCATGAACATCTTTTTCTACAATATACACTTAGGCTCCGACTGGAACTCTCGATCTGGTTCCACCTGCAATAAAAACTAGTCAATCACATGATCAACATCCTTAACATACTTCTTAAGAAAAGATTCATGGAAAACATCATGTAATTTCACTGTTGGAGGCAATGCAAGTCGATAGGTTATTGGCCCAATCCTCTCAATGATACTGAAGGGTCCACAAAACTATGGTGCTAGCTTAGCACATGATCCAATCCACAAGGAGCTCTTCTTTGGTTTGATTCACAAGTACCTTGTTCCCCGACCTGGAACTCCTTGAACATTCTGTTCCTATCTGCATAACTCTTCTACCTATCATGTGTTGCCTTTAGATTCTTGTTGATCACCTACATTTCCTGTTCCATGTCTGCCAACATATCTAGTCCAATCAATACCCTTCTAACCGGATCACTCAAACTAATGGGAGTGTTAAAACTCTGCCCATACAATGCCTCAAAAGGACTGATCCATAATGAATCCTGCTAACCATTGTTGTATGCGAACTCTACCAAAGGGAGATACTCTTCCCACTTCCATTGTTGATGCATCACATACATCCTCAACATGTCCTCCAATTTCTTGTTGACCCTCTATGTCTGGCCATCTGTCTGCGGATGATAAGCTATGCTAAAGGAAAATTCTGTGCCCAAACCTGCAACTAACTCCTTCCAAAACTTGGAAGTGAACTTTGCATCCTTGTCTAACACAATCTTCTTTGGAACACCATGCAAACTGACCACTTCTTTGATGAATACCTATGCTACATTGCTAGCTGAGAATGTAGACTTCACTGGAATCAAGTGTGAATTTTTTTTCAACCTATCTACAATGACCATGATGGAATCATGTTGCTTCACTGTCTTAGGCAAGCCTGTGATGAAATCCATGGAAATAACCTCCCATTGCCATTCTAAAATCGCAATCAGCTGTAGCGGTCCACTTGGACGTTTACACTCTGCTTTCACTCATTGGCAGTCGAAACACCTTGCCACAAACTCTGCTACATCCCTCTTCAAATTCGGCCAACAATAATATCTCTTCACTGTTGTTAGTGTCTTCTGATAACCTGGGTGACATGAATAAGGTTTTGCATGAAATTCCCTGAAGATCACCTTCTTGAGCTCACTATTATTTGGTACATATATCCTATCTTAGAACCTGACCAATCCATCCATTTTAAGACAATAATCCATACCCTGTGCACCTATACAAGTACTTGTACCTGTACCTATACATGCACTGCCACCTCTACTTGTACCACTACATGTACTTGTACCTGAACATGTACCTATACCTATAATATCATTTGTACATGCACCAACACCCTCCTGCAACCTGTGCACAATCTCCATATACTTGACATCCTGCTGACCTGCATGCAAAACCCTATCCTGTGAGTCTATCCCATAGAAGCTCATAGCTACCAAGTGATTTACCTATACCCGTCTACTGAGAGAATATGCCACCCTGTTCTCTTTACCTTTGATGTACTTGATCTTGAAATCAAACTCACTTATCGTGGCCAACCATCTAACCTGTCTGGCATTCAGATTCTTTGGCAAAACAAATATGTCAACCTGATATGATCACTCATAAGTACAAGCCTCATGCTAAGAAGATAGTCTCTCCACATCTTCAATGCATGTATGATTGCTGCCAACTCAAGATCATGTGTCAGATAATTTTACTCATGCACGCTTAGTTTTTAGGACTCATAGCATACCACTTGTCCATCCTGCATAAGGACTCCACCAAGCCCTCTTGCAAGAATCTATGCATACCACAAAATCTTTGTCCAGATCTGCAATTTGTAATACTAGTGCATGTGTCAACAACTGCTTAAGTTTCTCAAAGCTAGCCTCACACTCCTCTTCCCATTCTAACTTCTTACCTTTCCTATGCAATGATGTGATAGGATAAGTAATCTGCAAGAAGTTCCTAATGAACCTCTGATAATATTTTGCGAAACCCATGAAAGATCTCACCTCATCCACACTCTTATGAGCTACCCATTCCATGATGGCTCTTATCTTCTCTAGATCTACTGCAATTCCCTCCTTGGAGACAACATTACCCAAGTAATGTACCTCAGTCTGAAAGAAACTACACTTGTTGAGCTTAGCATACAACTGATGCTCTCTCAACAACCTTAACACTGCTTCTAAATGCTCGCCTTGCTCTTCCTCATTTTTAGAATATACCAATATATCACCAATGAACATAATAACAAACTTATCTAAATATGAACACAACACACTATTCATCAAACACATAAATGTAGCTAGAGCATTAGTCAATCCAAATGGAACTACAACAAACTCATAATGCTGATACCTGGTCCTAAACATAGTCTTGTAAATGTCCTCCTCTTTGATGTGTACCTGATGGTATCTCGATCTCAAGTTGATCTTGGAGAACCTTGTTGCTCCCTTCAGCTGATCGAACAAGTCATCAATCCTCGGCAATGGGTACCTGTTCTTGATAGTCACTTTGTTCAACTACCTGTAATAAATGCATAATCTGAGTCTTCCATCTTTCTTCTTTACGAACAATACTAGTGTGCCCCAAGGTGACACACTTGGCCTAATTTATCGCTTGTCCAACATTTCCTTCAAATGTAGCTTTAACTCAACTAACTCAGGTGTGCTCATCCTCTAAGGTGCTTTTGATGCCGGAGATGCCCATGGCACTAACTTGATAGAAAAGTCTACCTCCTTGTGACGTGGAAACTCTGTAATGTCCTCATGAAATACAACTTGAAACTATTGCAAAACTGAGTACATGTTCAACACATCTGCATCCTCAACCTCCTTACCCTTATCACTAGAGATGTCCACTACAAATAACACACACCCTTTCTTGCGGCTACGCCTTACTTGCATAGCGGTCACCATCCTAATTGATGTGGCTTTCTTCTTACACTGTAAGATTCTTGGTTCTCCATTATAATCAACACACTTAATAGATTTGCCATAGCATTCTACCTTGGTTCTATGAAGATACAACCAATCCATGCCCAATAACATACTCCATGATCCCAATGGTAATACGTTTAAATGTGTTACGGTAGGCATACCTTTTAAATCAAATACACAAGCTCTTACCCAACGGTGAACTCACTTCTTTGTACCTGTAGCCAACCACACTAACTAAGACTCTACATGAAATTCCTTACTCAAACCACACTTATCCACCATGTCAGGACTCACATAGATATAATTAGATCCAGGGTTAATCAAAACAGAAATAAATTGATCACAAAGCTTACCGTCCATCTCAATTATAAATGTTTTATGCTCTGCCTGTTTGTTATCCACTTCCACATAGATAAGTGGAATTTTCTTACCAACATCCCCAATAGTATGCGCCTCCTGTGCACTATATATTTGAGGCCTACCACCCTAATTCTATGGAAAATCTCTCTTAAGGTGTTCCTTGCCACATGTCCAACACTCCAACTGACTAGTACCAACACCTCTATGTTGCTATTGTGCTCATGTCTCTATCTAGCTGCATTAAATCTCTTTTGCAATGCCACATTCTCTTTCTCATATGCATACTGTGGCCTTGTCTTCTTAGGATTCCATTTACCTTTACCTTTGCCTCTTCCCTTCTATCATTGTTGAGATTCATTCTTACACTTTAAATGTTCATAATAATGCTTCAATTTCCCAATAACTTCCTCAAGTGCTCGAGGCTCATCATACTAAATCCGATCTCTAAATGCTAGTGGAAAACCACTGATAAATATCTGAACATTAGCCTTCTCATCATTAAGATACGGTACATACCTCAATAACTCCAGAAACTTGGTCGTGTACTCTTCATCTGACATTGATCCCATGTTTAGCTCATAGAATTCCTCAACCTTACTTTCACAATACCTTTCTGACAAGTAATTCTTCCTGAAAAGCCTCTTGAACTCCCACCAACTCAAATCATTTGTCCTGATGTCTTTGACCTGCTTAACATCTTCCCACCAGATGTCTGCTTTACCTTTCAAGCTGAAGATAGCTACTATGGCCTTCATGTTATCTGTGTACTCATGCAACTCAAAGAATTTGTTCATCCCAAGTATCCAAGCCTATGCCTCTTCCAACGTCTTCACATCTACATCAAAAGTAGGTGGTTTTGATTTCTTGAATTTATCTGGAAAATATCCCCTATCATTCCTCTTGTAAGGATGACAGCGATGATGATCATGATGTCTATCAAAACTAGAACTAGAATAGTACATGTACTCATCGCTCCTCCTATCTCTCACTATGTCAGATCTATCCTACTTATGTCTACCAGGAGACCTACTTCCATATACCCCATTAGTTCCATGTCCATGTCCATGGCTGATCTAAAGCAACCCTTGTCACTGCAATTCCGATAAACTCTGAGGAAGTATAGCATTAACCTCTGCTTGCTTCTCTTGTGCCTATATGATCTGGTCATTATCTGCCTTACAACTCCTTATCTCTTCATTCCAGCTTCTCATTGTATCAGCCAAATTAGAAGAGTTCCCAACACCATACTACTCTTCAGATTCATAGGGAGAGTCTTTGTAGTCAACTATATTTCTATCCATTTGATCTCTTTCCTGCAATGCATAATATGTTAGATAAACCAAATCATAATAAATAAATGTACCTTAGTATAGGTTAGGGAGGATACCTTGTCTAAAATATCACCAAATTAGCATGATACATATATGCCATAGACAAAATAGCATATAGACATATAAAAAGTAAGTACATCAACGCATAAACATCATTCTAGCTAGAGTCCAATCATTAATGCAAAGCCATATCAACAATGTATTCTATGACCTCATGCATGACAACAACCATTACTCCATTGTATACATTGCCACATGAAACCATCAACATGCATAAGAAATGCCTAATCAACTACACATATGCATAAACACATGTAGTTGAGAATACGCGATCAATTCTTGTAAACAACCTACAAGACTGATACATGTAATCAAAACATACAAGAATGTAACCTAACATACAAGGATGTAAGTAGGAAACATAAAATAAACATGCATTAGGGGAATTTGAGGTCTAAAATGGGCCTCCTAAGGAAATTATAAAATAATAATGGAAATAATAAAATAATATTAGATTACATCATCAAATTTTAAAGGGAAAAAAGGAAAAAATGTTTTTTCAACTCGTATTTTCAACTTATCCTCGTATGGGTTTACTCAAATTTTGACCATAAACACTTGTTGGATGCAGAATTTGATTCCTCATCCAAGAAGTACCCATGTTGCATACTTTCGATGGACCTTGAGATACAAAAAATGAGAAATACATGAAAAACGTGATTGCAATCATATTTTTTTCATGTATTTCTCATTTTTTGTGTAGCAAGGTCCATCAAAATTATGTAACATGGGTAATCCTTGGATGAGGAATTAAATTTTGCATTCAACAAGCACTCCCACTCGAAACTTAAGTAAAAAATTAGGGAGATAAATTGAAAATACGAGTTGAAAAAGTAGTTTTATTATTTTATATATTTTTACGTTTTTACTCCAAAATGGTGAATCATCCCTGATGGTTGATATCATCATCTTGAATCCTATTGGTTCTTATAAATTATATTTTGGTTGTACATTTTTCTTATGAGGCCCATTTTAGACCTCAAAATTCCCCTAATGTAAGCGACATGTAACAATATGTAACTGGTCATATGCTCATGACAAATGCATTCCACAAAATCAATATCAAATTCTCCATGGTAACATTAATACAACCATAAACAATCATCAAGAAAATGCAACAAGCACATGAAATGCAAGTGTAAGAGACACACATGCAACTGACATGCATGCATGACCAACACACACCGCCCATCCAGTCTGAGAGTTGAACCATGCTATGATACCACTCTATAACACCCTCCTCCCACATATACCCAAGTAACCCTGCCAACCGAGGTAAACATGAGATGAGAGGCTACTATGATCAGATTTGACCTCCTATGTGACCTTAAGGAAGTGGAATGGATGGAACATCACACACAATCATCCAACATCAACAACAAAACCTTCAGGAGACATGTTATCCACTCATACAGCCTGTCCTTGGGTCCCACTATTGTTCTCGATCTCTTAGGCCATATTTGCTCTCATGCTATGGGCAAGGGAGTGACCAATAACCTAAAGTCGCTCTCAGACTTGCCTGCTAGCAACCAAAAACCAAAATTGTCAGTTCTTTGCAAGTGATCTCGAGATTTAAGCAACTTTTCAAGCCCAGAGCCCAGATCACTGCCCAGAATGGAGTGAAAGCTTGAAATCAGTAAAAGTATAGGGAAAGAATGATGAAAAAGCAATAAGCTGAACAAGACCATAACCAGACCCCTACTAGCCATGATAGGAATTTCGTCAAACATATCATCAACATTTAACCTATAGGTGTAAACAACAAAATTAAATGTAGGGATCTCATAGTTATCTGAGAATCGCCATGAACCATTGTTCCCTCATGTAATTTGCTGCATTATCATCTATTAGGTCATAGACACATTATCCATTAATATACAAGTAAAATCATGCTGAGAGCCATACATAGCTTCTGTCATAAAATATAAATATAGCCAACATAATAGGAACAAAAATACCATAAACATATCAGCCATCAAAATCCACATATACATCAGTACATTTACACATAAAAATCAAGGGAATGGATTTCTTATTAATGAATGCAATAAACCAACTAGAGATGGGACTACCATGTTCCATTCGACCATAGAATGGTTGAACCAAATTTCTCTTCAGCCATTCACCCCCGTGCCATATTTCAAACATGAATGTGGGAATCAAACCAAAACAACCAACCAAGGCATATCGAGGATAAACCACCTCACCCTCATCAATAGAAACTAGGCTTTACTGTAATCCATTTCGGATCACTAGGCCAACATCAAGAACACATCATAATAGGCTTTATCATGATGTCCATCCGATCACTAGACCAAACAAGCATGGATGCCACTAGATTTCTCCACCTACACTGTGAGGAATTTTCGTGTCTCCTAGTCTCTCAGGCTTTACTGCAACCTAAACCTGGATCACTAGGCCCTAAACAAAGACCCACTCTCTAGGCTTTATTGCATATCCAAAACTCGAGATTACTAGGCCCAACAGAGAGAAAACCACCTCTTGGCTTTACTATATATCCTACCATTCATCAGCAATGATTCCTAGGCCCATCGAGGCAACACAATCCTGGCTTTACCGCAACCCACAGTTTGGCTCAGGGGTCACTAGGCTAGTGGCTTTACTGTAATCCACAGTCTCGTTCAAGGATCACTAGCCCATGTGCTTTATCATTCGGAGATCCACCCCACTCAACTTCGAATCCATCTGATAATCCAACTCAACCAAAAAACGAGAACCCCATCATACCATGGCTATTCGGAATTGGCAAGGCTACGCTGAAAACATTGTTACACTTGGCAAAACCCATGCCATGATAGAAAAGAACCACATGAAATACCATGCATGCCAAATCTAGCAAGGAAAATTCACATACAAGTCGATACCTGCAATGAAGATTGATGTAGCTACTTGATCCTGCCTTTTCCTACTTGATCTTTGCTTCCTCTTTCCTTCTTTGCCTTTCTTGCTCCAATGCCAAAATGATCCAAGAGAACTCTAAGTGTCCAAGAGTTTGAGAGAGAGAGAGAGAGAAATGAGACAGTTCCAAAACTCAAGTGACAAAAGGTTACCAACTGATCCTCAGAAGCATTTTTATGAATGAGGCCTCTATTTTCTTCATTTTCCATTATTTTCCTTCAATTTCCTCCTCACATGCAACCTGTGACCTTTCACCTTCATTTTCTCATAATTTCCATTATTTTTGTAAATAAATGTGCCAAAAATGCCATTTTGCCTTTCCAAATCCTTAGCCATTTCCTTTGCCAATTTTCTTAGCCATAAACAATCAAATGAACACCCCACACTAGGATGTCTTTCCCAACATTCAGCTTGGAATAAGTATCCCATCAACTATGGTTATTGTTTTTTAACTTTTATTCCATGGAATTTTCACTAGGGTTGTTACATTGCATGTAGGAAGGTGATAAATGCTTGGGAATTTGGCAATCAAATGGAGGAAAATTCCTAAAAAATAGGGCCTAATCCCTCAGGATTTTTGGAAGGAAATAAAGGCTCAAGTCGAGGCAAAAATTGACTAAGTTTGGATTAGAGCTTCTCATTGAGCAAAGAGAACAATTATTCACTTGCAGGTTGAGCTTAGAGTGAGCAAGTAATTGTAATACATTCTCTATTAATCTGATTAATGCAAGAAGGCTTAACGAGTTTTTACTAGTTGGTTTCCCCTAGATAAATATGTGTACTTGTGTATTGGATTGATGCATGTTTGTGAATGTTGTTATAAATTGTGAATTAATTTCCACATAATAATAGAGTAGAATTGTGTCTCTTGATTTAGATTAAATTTCTTGAGAAGTTGCAATTCTATCACCATATTTCTACATCATTATCTTCATGAGCTCAAAGATTGCAATGTTGGCATGAACTCTTTTCTTGTCTTCAACAATGTTGTAATCAATACTTTCATTCTTAATGGGTTGTGTTGACGTATTCGGTGGTGTATCTTTATTGGAAGCTTTAGGAGTGGTGGAATTGTTATTTTTGTTGTTGGAAGAATTCTTAGAAGAGGGAACACTTCCAGACTTTTTCTGTGAATTCTGAGCTGAATTAGAATGTGGAATAATTCTTCTCAACAATTTCTTCTTGATCTCTTGCTCAGAGACAGATCCTTTGCTCCTCAAATTATAATGACCAGTTGTTTGCTGAGGAGGAGATTCACTCATTGATGGTTCATCAACATTGTGTGTATCAATGTTGTATATGACATGGAATGTATTAACTTAGTGTCCAACACCAGAAATTTCCTCAGCCACGACAGGTTCATTTTCTTCTTCACTCTGCTCAGGTTGTTCATCTGCTAGCAAGGTATCTACGAAGTTTTTCATCCTATCAGTCATGTTATAATTCCATTGGGGACATGTTTTCTATGCATGTTTATATTGATAGGAAGTGCATTAGCTTTACATTCCCCATCTTTCAACATTAAACACTGAATTAGAAATCTGGGCAAATTTAGTCGGTTGAGAGTTATTATTCCACTAGTACAAAATGAGAGATTAGTGACTATGTGACTAAAAAAGTTAATCACCATAATTATTTAAAGTGAATACTACTAAATTTAAGCAATTTTAAGTGACCAAACTAAAAATGACTAAGTTAGTCCAGGGATAAAATATACGACTAGATATTAAGTGACTCAACTAAAAGCGACTAACTTAAATGACTAAGTTGGTGCAATTTTAAAATATATTACTAGATAACAAGTGACAAAATTAAAAATGATTAACATAAATGACTATTATAGTCCAAGAATAAAAGTATGACCAACTAACAAGTACAATGTATGAGGTGTAGACCAATTGGTTTATGCGGGGTTTAGTCCCCGCTAGATCACAGGTTCAAACCTCATGGGGAGGGGTTGAGGAGTGGAAGCCATTTTGGGGGAATTAAACTTCCCAAGGGGCATCCAGGCTCGAAGAAAGCCTCGCACAATCCTTGTGATAAGCATCACATTGTGGATGGATCAGTATTCTTCCAACCAATAAACAGGCTGACCCCGACCTAGGCACTGCCTAATTAAAAATAAATAAATAAATAAATGAATAAATAAATGTTTGAATACTTAAAGAACTAGAATATCATGATGCTCAAAAGAATAAACTACATGGAGGTTCCTCGGTGCTCCCATACCTTAACATACGAATAGAGGATGAGAGGACAAGAAGGGCTTATCGACAACAAAATTAAAAAAATAATCTGGTACTTGAATGTAAATTTTGTTTTTGTTAACAAGTTACTAGAAACTTTATACATTACTAAATAATTTTGAATTGTTGCATCGAGAGAGACTCTCGAACCTAGTATGGAAGAAATGATGTAATGTCTTGTTAAGTAATTTTTATTTTTATGTAAACATTTTGACTTATTCAAATTAAATAAAAATAAAAAAAAATTAATAAAATATAAAATGTGGTATTTAGTTTATGATATATTTATATATATATATATATATTTATATTATATATATATATTAACTAGTTTAGATCCATCTTAACTCTAGATTTTCCAAGTATCCAGAGGGATAAAAATCTCTTTTCACTCTACATAAAGTTTTTATCTCAAGAAATTTGATCCTCTTTAGCACTTGGTAGATCCTAAGTTAAGATAGATTTAAGCTACAATAGAAACAAATATTGCCAATTTCAACTATTATAAAGTGTTTGAGATCGGAAATCTTGACCTTTATGACACTACACTTTTTAATGTTAAAAAAAAGCACTATATAATGTATATTTTCAATTACAATTACATATATATTCATTCCATTGATTTAACATTTTAAAATATTATTTTAAACCCATTTTCACAACATAAAATATTTTCATATTTAGGCGCCATGTGGTTGAAATATGAAAATGAGTCCATGCATAGGTAAAACAAAAGCGCACTAATTCTACCACTCACTATGACCTATTTATAAAAAATATTATTACTGATAAATTTAAACTAAGTTTAAGATTAAGTGGTCTTTGGTACAACAAATGATGAAGTATATTTTGATAAAAAATTTAGGAGGAACACATCCATTTAAATCCAATCCATATGAGCCAAGTGATGCAGGTGGCGAAATGGCAGAGCAATGTTTGAACACACTTTGTTGGTAATTAGGTCTTGTTCAGGTACCAAGAAAAATCAAACCATTTCTCCATCATTTTTTTTTATAAGGTGAAAAATGGCAAATAATCATTTAGATGTTAAGTGGGGGTATAGACCGACCTCACCGGTCCACTTGCTTATGGAGGAAATTGGAAAAGCAGGGTTTTCAAAGTGGTTGAGACCCCTTGTTTTAGACTCAGAAGTTTTGTTGTTTGTTGTTAATGAGTTTTAATGGCCATCAATTGGAGAATTGTATGGGGGCATCTCTACTTACGACGAGAGAAAGTGTGCATGCTTTTTTAGGCATTCAACGAGTCAACCATGGAGGTGAATGTAACTGTGAAGTTGATTTTAGCAGATTGAGGTCGTAATAAGAGGCTATAATTCCTTATGACTATTATTCAGATGGCCAGTACCCAATATTAATTCACATCAAGCAAGATTTTGACATGTTTGAACACTATGTAAATCCTTTTAGAATCAACTCCTCTTTTGATGCTCAGCCTAGCATTGGTGTTGATGTTTGGTAGGCTGTCAAATTTTTGCCTAATATGGATGGGTCTAAGCGTAAATCATTCTCTTTGTTCCCACAATCTGGGGCGAGAACGGATGGAATTGCGCAAGAAAAGTTGAACAAGAACGCTGGAGAGGAACATGTAAAGTGCATGTCAAAGAAGATTGTAACACTGGAAATTCTTGGTTTTTTATGAACTGTTGTATTGCAAACATTATCAAAATAATTAAGTAGGAAATATTTACTAGGAAAATAAGAATAATTATCTGTTTTAGTTGGGGCAGGAAATAGAAAAATGCTACAGAGGCCTCTCAAAGGTTTTAACTCACTTTACAAGCATTCAACCTACTATTAAAACTTGTAGCCGATGAAAAACATGTGCACTTTATAATTGTATGTCTTGATTGTGATTTATTTAATATTTTCGTTGTAGTTAGTAAGGGTGGCCAATAGGACTACATAAGGTACTATGATTAGAGTGTGCATTGTGAATATCCAATTTGTCTCCAACAAATAATTATTTTCAACTGTGTATAAAGATCACATAAAACAAGTTGCACAAGAAATACAATAAATGAAGAGATACCTTGGATGGTTAAAGATATGTCAAATACAATGTCAACCCATGGATTTCATAATATATTGGAAAATGTTTGTGACAAAATTTGTGTTAAAATCTGGTGGACATAAGACTTCCACATTATCTGATCATTCTTCTTGTTCACATGGCTTCCTATGACATGAATTGTTTTGTGCTTGAAAATAGAAAGTGATGAGTCCAAAGGTGGCAATTGATAGGATCTAATGTTGTGAATTTTTTTCCAAGAACATGGAATTTCCTTTAAGAATGAAGTAAGACATTCATTGTCTTCATTGTACAAAAATCCTCAAGGAACCATGTGAATTTACAAGTAAACAATGATATTATCTGAGAACCATGTAATAAAGAGGGCACATGAAATTTAAATGCCTAGACCTGTTATCCTAGTTAGAAAGTTTATAGGTTCAATGCTCTCTTGGAAGATGGCAGTTTATCTTTATACATATTACAAAGTTGATAGGAACAAACTTGAAGTTGTCCTAAGGGATCCTAAAACTAGAGAATAGCCACAAGAAATATTCTATGGGTGTATATGGGTATTTCATTACAATGCATGTAGATGTGGATGCATAAGTTTTGGTGTTAGGGATCCTATATCTTGATCTATGTTACATTCAATTTTTTTTTTGTAGTTCTTCTCATGAATACGTTTATTAACATCCATATTGGTGAGATGGTCTAAGATGATTGATGAGGGTACAAGATTAAAAATGAGTTGCAAACTATGAAGTATGTAGATATGCTTCCACCCTTGAATGACTCATCACCTATGTTTTCTGGTGCTGGAGATGAATGGACACCCTGGAGGATGTTATGTGATGCCCTACATCTCTTAGGGAATATCTTCTCTTAGGGAATATCTTCCAAACAAGGTGTTAGACTCCGTCTCATGTCAGAGATTGATTCTTCTTCAAAACAGGGTTTTGAAGAAAAAATCATTTAAATGTTGCTTTTTAGATTATGTAATTTGTTCTTCAGCTCTTCAACTGGCAGCGACTTCAAGCTCCTATCCCTGCACAAGCACAATTCAAAACATCATCAACAATAAGAAGCAAAAAGCTATTTGCAGAGGTCTCACTGGAAATCCCAAACAAACTTCACAACATCAAGCATGCGGAAGATGCAGTTGAAAATTCCAAATCGGAGAACCTCTATGCCTTGTGTGATTTTGGTCTCTCAATCATGAAGGAGTTAGTTCAGGATTTGGTGCCTTCATTGGACTGTAGTATGCCTATCTCACTTCCGACTGTTCTATACAAACCACTTGAGGAGAGTAAAGAAATTGACATTCAGGCAGATGTAAGACATTTGAGTGCAGGCCTTGCTGGTACTCGTGTTTGCGCAGTATAAGGCATCAAAATATGGGCCAAACAGCTCAGCTAACTCGAAACCAGAAGACAAAGATAAATATTGATGAAAATGTGGCTAAAGAAAGCGATGAGGATGATCTGGAAGTGCCTCTGCGAAAGATGATGCAGTGTGGCAAACTGCAAGGAATTAGAAAGCAGAATAATCTTAGAGTCCGAACACCTAGAGAAGCATCAGGTCTATTAAAAAGTTGCAGTAAGGAAGCATCAAACATGTTGCTCAGGGCAGCTGGTATTCAATCAAATAAAGCTTCAAAAAGTCAAAATTTAAAAAGTGTCAAACCCCAAAGTTTGATGATGCTAAAAACTGGAGGAGAACCAGCTGGTCTCGATGAAGCAAAATTTAAGCCTTCTGAATCATTTTCCAGTCCAATCTCAGAACAGAGTAAAAGTTTTCCCAGCACAAATATCTACTCTAGATGCCAGTGATGGTTTTATATCTAAAAGAGCACAGAAATTCCCTTCTAGAACTTCAAAAGTTTTGAGAGTGGATGCTACGCCTAAAGCAAGGCAGATGCATCGTGCTAAGTTCCTTAGAAGCCTTCAGAAAATAGATGAGTTTGGTGTGGCAGTTCTGGTGACTAATCAAGTTGTTTTGCAAAGTAGATGCTTCTGCTATGTTTGCTGGTCCCCAAATTAAGCTTAATGGAGGAAATATCATAGCTCATGCTTCCACCATAAGGCTTGCTCTTCGCAAAGGTCGAGGTGAGGAACGCATTTGCAAAGTGATTAGCTCATCCTGCTTAGTAGAAGAAGAAGAACATTTTCAAATTTCTCCAAAAGGTGTTATTGATTGTAAAGACTAAATTTCTCTGATGTATTAATGTGGAATTTTCAAGACTGCCTGCATAATTTGATGTAGAGTCTTATCCAGTCATAGATGCCACACAAAATTAGACTGGGGATGGCTTTGAAAGGTTTACATATTTTTCCCGTGCGTCATTAGATTATCTTTTGAAGTCTGGAAAGCTGCCTGATGTCCTATATCTACACAATTGGCAAACTGTTGCTGTGGCACCATTGTTTTGGGATATATTTATCAATCAGGGCTTAGAAAGTACCAGAGTCCCTCATGCAGCTCGGAAGGGTTTAAGGTACAACCAAGCTAGATCTTGGTTGAATGAAGCAGAAGGAACTTCGGATGGTTATGAGAGCAGAGATCTGCACTACAGGAAGGCGTGATACTGATGTCGGATGGACACAAGATCCCGGTGATAAGTTGCAGGCTTATTGTTTCGTATGAGCGCAGGCAGACAAGACTTTGATGTCTTTCTCTGAGGTCTGAAATCCTGGATAGGCACAGCAAGGTACCTCTGTCATAAATGGTTACAATCTCGGTTAAGATCACAATCTAAAGGAGCAGTAATTCGGAGAGTCTCAGCATATGCATGTTATATATATAAACATGTTGAAAAGAATTGCGAAGTCAAGGAATAGTACACTGATCGAGTACTATAAACCTGTCATAATTACTTTGTGGATTGGATCCCGAACGACTGCATCGCCCTGATCAGTTGCGAGATAATCTTGATATGAGATGTCAGGAAGCTTACATGGTCTTTTCCGTGTAAGGGGTTTCACCCAGGATGATGCACATGTCTTCTGTTTGCCCAGCCAGATCAAGGAAGAAATAAGAAGTGTTTTAGATCTGACAGAAGCAATCTTGTCTCAGTTTGATTTTAAAAATTATGAAATAAACCTATCGACAAAACCTGAAAAGACAGTGGGAAGTGATGTTATTTGGGAGAAAGCAACCCGTGCTTTAAAAGATGCTCTTGAAGACGAGGGGTGGGA
The DNA here is from genome assembly GCA_000404065.3 of Pinus taeda. Classification (NCBI taxonomy): domain Eukaryota; kingdom Viridiplantae; phylum Streptophyta; class Pinopsida; order Pinales; family Pinaceae; genus Pinus; species Pinus taeda. The sequence goes on along the minus strand of APFE031127741.1, from coordinate 95,516 downwards.
CTAGTCTGTTGATGAAGAAGGTGGTGCGTTTTATGGTCCAAAGATTGATCTTAAGATTGAAGATGCACTTGGAAGAAAGTGGCAGTGTTCGACAGTTCAGGTTGATTTCAATTTGCCTCAGCGATTTGATCTATTTTATATTGATTCAAATTCAGAAAAAAAACGGCCCATCATGATTCACAGGGCCATCCTAGGATCTCTTGAAAGGTTCTTTGGTATATTGATAGAGCATTATGCTGGTGACTTTCCTTTGTGGCTTTCTCCAGTGCCAGCCTGTATTGTACCTGTAACAGACACTCAGGTTCAATATTGTCGGAAGGTAGTGGCAAAGATGAAAGAGAAAAATATTAGAACAGAATTATCATTTGGTGAGCGTCTTAGCAAACTAATTTGGAATTTAGAAACACAGAAGATACCTTTGATGGCAGTTGTGGGGCTAAAAGAGGTTGAAAGTGAAAACTCTGACTGTTCGAACGAGACATGGGAGAGAACTCAGGACCATGACCATCAATGAGGTTATGGAAAAAATTCAAAACGCAGCAGCTAATAGAAGTTTTTTATAGCATAATAAAATTCAATCTTACTGTTCCCTATATGGCAATTTCCGTAAAGTGGCAAACATCTTTTCAGTGGTCATCATTCCATTTTGGCAGAAGCCATCTTCTAGAGTGGTATGCGATGTGAAGACTGCGTGGCTAGCCAGTTGTCAACATGGGAGGATTGTGTCATCAATGGGAGCCGGCGTAACAGAGAAATAATATTCGATCTTCTATTAATAGCTTCAGTTAAATCTCCAGGTGGATCTACGCCCCAGTTGATATCTTTAAGTGGCCATCAGAGGATTTTAAACCGCATTAAGTTGTTTATACATAAGTCGTTGTTTTATAGAACCTTCTGCATATGAATTAAAGATATCAGTAACGTGGCAATCGTTGCAAAGTGGCATTCAAAGGTGCGATTTCCTATTTTTATCATCAACTAGTTTTCATGGGCCATTCGAAATCTTCACGCTGGAATAATGGAAGGTTTTTCTATCTTTAGGAGCAGATGGAGGATTCTCTTCTATTTTCATGGATTTAGTTGAAATAGCGCCCCTGTTTTGGGGTCGATTTGTTTTTACTTTTAGCAACATTTTATTTAATGTATTAAAAATAATCAAAGGTGGAAGAGAGTAGAAAATTCTGAGTGCTGGATGAGAACTGAGTTTCATTGTACAATTTTTTGACAGAGGGATTTTTAATGAAAATTTCACAGCTCTGACTTCTGAGATTCCTGTGGTATGATAATTTAGCATATGTTTTTCTCTTGTTTCATATGTAATCTGTTATGTTTCATTTCACTACATGATCATTTCTAACTGAACAAATGAAGTGTTTAGGTAAGAATTCATGCCTGCCATGCTCTGCCTATAAGTTTGTTCATGTTCAATGTTTTCTTCTGTTTGACAAGGATTCAAAGTTATTGTTTGCCCTTGTCAGCTCCTCACCGGTCTTGCCATCCCATTTAAATCTAAATTTGGTGTTAAATTTCTTGCCTACCTTGCCTCAGTCGATAATATGTGTTGTTCATTATATTTCTCTGTTTAAGCTGTGATTTTGCCCATGCAGCCCGGAACAACCTCGTCCTTTAATTTAAAACCCCTTTTTATCAGTTTACTAGCCTAATATTAGTGTTACCTTGTTGGTCATCTCCCTTATTGAAGATTCTACTAGATAGACCGGAGAGAGCCTTCTCCTACCCCGTAGGGCTAGCTACGAGGCTAAAAGGTTTGATGTTGCCTTGAGGTTTGCCTTTTTCAGCCTAAGGTGAAATTTCAAACGCTAACACAAGGGACATCTAGGAGATGTCCTTCTTACAGATGAAACACTCTGGGATGTCTCTTCTTATGCAAGAATGTCTAAACATTCCTTTTCCATGGGATATTTTATGGTGTCAGCATTGATTTGATCTCATTTTAAGCCAACTACATAAAGACTAAATCATTCACCAATTTGGAGACTAACCTATTGTTGAAGGCTGGAATGTTTGAGCCTCAACATTAGGGAATACCACTCGATTGGGAGCTTAAGGCGACTCCTTCTTCGTTGAAAATGGTGGGTTCGACTAGGGATAAAGGGACCAGTTTCTCATTTTAAAGAGATATAATAGAATAATATGGAAAAAACTCAGACTAATGGAATGATTCAAAAGCAATAGATGATATCACTAATTGAAATTATAGTAATTAAACTTATGGTAATTACTTCCCAGGAATAAGATTTCTGTATATGCAATTCATAGAAAGATTTCACAAAGCATGCAACAATATAGATCATTAAACACTTAATGAAAGGAAAACAATAAGATAACTAAATTAATTAAATAGTTAATTAATTTAGTTGATTAAAACTCAAACACATATAAGAACTCGTTGTCTCCTATATAACCACACAAGATACAATCCTGCACATCAATATTGACAATGCATGACTATATTCAAAGCATTTATATAATGAAATAATCTATAAGAAATTTACTATCTATTTCAATGAAACATAGAAGCAATATAACGATAATAGTAGCCGATACATCATCATTATGCTAAATAGCTTCAAGCTTTGCTTCTCAATAAGAAAACTTTGGATTTAAACAATAGTGCAAGTTCAAAGTTGTCTTTCAAAAATTCAGAACCTCTTTCTAAATGCATGAAAGGGGTTTAAATGACCTATTAATATTACAAAAATATTAAACTAAATAAAAGTCTCCAAAAAACTTTAACAAATTAAGCTAAAAATAAATCAAAGCTAAAGATAGCATCTGTTGCAACAAGAAACTCATGATTGTGCTCCAGGTTGATTCTACATCTATTCTCTGAGTTTCACATATGTCTGTCATTGGATTTAGCTGGGGGCAATGAATTGGATGCATATGCATTTGCCTTGTGAATACTGCATCATTGAGTGCTAGAAGGATTTGGGCCATTGCATTAGATAGACACCTCAGCACTAGCCACTAACTATGCGGCTTCACCAAGAAATGCCAATAACCTTCAAGGTTTATTTTTGATAAACTTTGAATATATTCAATCCTTTTATTGGGCGCTTCTTGCCATGATTGTTTCAAAACTTTGACATCTAGAATATTTTCCTTTGGGCATTCTTGTATCAGATTGGCCTGCAACAAAGTATCACTGATATATTTGGTGAAGTTTGAATCGAGATTTTTGGCTTTGATAATAGCCATTTCTGCTTACCTCATTTTGTTGTCCCAGTCACCAAAAACAATATCTTTTTGTGATTCTTCAATTTGAGGTAGACCAACTGATCTCCCTTCAACACTCCCTTGCCAATCTATATGTTCAAATATTTTTTCTTCAATTTTCTCATAAAATGTCCGTAGGTCAGACAAGTGATTGACTAAAGAATCATTGACTCTGCACAAAACATGAATTAAAATTAACTTGTGACAAAAGATAACTCGTTGTTTGGTGAAGAGATTGTCTGCCTACCCTTCTTCCTTTCAGAATTCATTCAATTTTGGACACTCTTTCAACTGGCTAATCTTTTTTTGCAACTGTTTCAGTTGTTCATCTATGTCTTTGACTTCAAATTCAAACTAAAGTTTTAAATCATTAAATTTTTTTGTAACTCGCAAAGTTTTCCCTGTCATTGTTGGTCAATTACAAGCCTTTCATCATGGAAATCCTATTCTAACAGCGAAATCCTCTGGTCTTTTTCTTTTAAAAGCAATTTTATTTATGTTGCCTTGTCGATAGTGGCACTAGCATAAGCTCCTGCGAGTTTTGAAAGTCTATTCAGTTCTTCATTAGGAGTTGATTGAGTTCCCTTCCAGAGAACTTGAAAAGGAGTGTCTCTTAAGAATGATGCTTGTTCTTGATCTAGATTTCTCTTTTTCCTTGATCTTCTCATTACTACTTTATGCTTGGGACAATAAAATACATCTAGAGGGGGGATTTCTTCGATCTTCACCACTATCTCAGAAGTAGGAAATGTCGGGATAATTTCCATATACTCAACAATGATAGTTTTATCAGAAATATCATCAACAATAGTTTTCTCAGGAGTTTGAGGAACATTATTTGTTATGGGAATTTCAGTAGTAGCTGTATTAGGAACCTCAGTAGTAAATGAGGTTATCCCTTTATTTTTTGAGTTTTTCTCTGCTCCTGTGTTAACTAAAGTATCCACATCTTAAGTGTCTTCGGTAGACAAAAATGATTAAATTCCTCACCTACTTTATCCAATTTATTTTCTTCTTTGACCTTTATTTCTTGTTCAACAACTGATGTAGCTATTTATGAGACTTGGGAAATGATTGGATTCTTTGACGAGGAGGTTGATGTATTTGCAACCTTGGGAGTTTGCCAAGACTTTCTTAGCAAAATTTTTAGTAGATGAGCTATTCTTTGATTACGATATTGATTAATATCAATCAATTCTTTAGGAGAAAAAAATTATGCCGCCATTCTTTCAACTATAGAATAATATGGGACCATCTCAAATAAATCATCAAAGTCATCAGACACATTTGAAAACTATTTGACCCTTTCTTGTGCTATCAAATCTTTACCATCACCATTGGGGTCATATTGCCTATTTGGAATGGTACATAAACTAAAGCATTTAATTAGGTCAATTTCAAGTTGGGCATGCTTGAAATTTTCCAATGTGTAAGTACCACAGGAAATAGGAAAAGGGGGCCAAATGGTTTTCTTGGCTTCTTTAAGCATTTTAGTTAAACCATGACCCACTATCTAATAAGCAATTTCTTTGGCTAATAACTTATCTAGAACAAAAAGGGGTAAAACATCAGGATGACCAATGCTGCCAAAAACTTGAATGTAGGTAAATATTTCTTCCCCAAACCACTTTCCTATTGGTTTTAAGTCCTTATTAGCTTCAGAGGTGAGTCTAAGTGCTTTGCTGCCAAAGGTCTCTTGGTGGATAGGGAGGATAATTTCATGACATATTTTATAGAGATGAGCATGGTATTTGGTTTCCCACAGGATATCAAGATAAACATGTATAGGGGTAGGGTACTGGATTGTCCCTTTCCATCCTAGAGATGGGAAATCATAAGAAAAGAAAATAGTGTCCATGATATAGGTACTCATGAAGAAAGGAGGAGCAGTTCTCTCAAGAACATTGCACTTCTTCCCGTAATTGTAGATTTAGGTGGTTAAATTATTGTTTCCCAATCCATTAAATAGCCGTCAGCAATGAACTCTATTAATGGCATCCATTCCTTAAAGAATTTCCGTGTATTGGGGTAACCATAGAGTCGACACATCATAACAACAATATGAGAGAAGGGACCAACAATAGAGGCTAACAAATACATACCCATATCTTCCCGCTTGTGTTTGCTTGGGTCTCTTCTCCATTCTCTGATAAGGTTTTCTATGTTCAAATTATCATGCACGAACTTAAACAAATTGAGTATCTTACTTCTTCTGTGGTAATGGTACATGATACATTTTCCTTAAATCCTTAGCTCTGAAAGATCCAATAATGTTCTTCATTGAAGTAAAAAAGTCTCTGTCTGTGATATCTAGATGGTTAATGACCCATCTTACCATGTTTGTATAAGGTATAATGTTAGGATGAGCAACAATTCTGTGTAGAAATGAATTAGCCAGATCATTCCATGGAGTGCTAACATTTGGCGATTGAGCGTCAGCAATAACAGTCTATTTCTCTACTACTCTTGGGCTTTAATCTCTAAATAGTTTGTATATGACCTCCCAGGAGGAAGACCCTACATTTGGAGTCCATGTAGTATCTGTAAACAATGGCACCATCTTAGAAATTTCTTCAGGAGGTAAAACTGCTTGAGGCCGAATTACATATTTTCTCTTTACTTTGATTATCCTTGCCATCTCTTGTAACTGTTGTTTATCAGACTTTACCTATAAAAAAAGGCAATTTGAGAAGAAAGAACTCGTAAAACGAGAAGAGTCTTATCAATTGAATGCAAGTTTTAATGAAGAAATCCTTCTACATAATATGCAATTATTACAAATCGTTTGAAAACCTCGAAAGCATAAACAAACAGAGCAACCATTACTTTTCGAGTGTTTGATCACGTGATTCTGACACTTGTCATTATATCGGAGATTATTATTATTTGCATTTTGTTGTTTAGATAATACAAGCATAACTTGCGATTTTGCAATTTCCCGATATTATGTTGGTATGATCTCAAATAGAAATGCAGGATATGCGATATCGGAAGGTCAGGAGTAAACATAATGCAGTATCGCGTCTGTCAATTAACATAATGGGATACCATTATTTGGCAGAGTGCGATATCACAATCAACGTTTGTCAATGGGGTTTTGTGATTGGGAGAAATGCGATCAGGGAATTTGCGGTCGGGAAAGTTGCGATCGGAATTTCATTATTGGTGAGATTGCGATGGTGTAAACATGGAACTCACCGATGCCAATATGCCGATAACTACTCATGTGTAGCCTTAATGGGTCGGGTTTTAATGATATTTCCTTTATTCATTGATATGGCCTTTAGAAACATTTCAGGAATAGTTTTTAAAGGTTTCTTAATGGAAATTAAATCAAATGAGCTTTCTAAGATTTGTATTTATTTGCTAAAAACAAAGGAAAGATTCCTAGTCCTAAAAGGTTTTATTTTAGAAATATATCTATTTTTAAAGACTTTCTTATTTGATCTATAAGGGAAAAATAATGAAAAATCCTATTTTATGGAAACAAGAAGAAAAAAGGGTCCCCATTATTTCCTATTCTAAATCTAGAAATAATGGGGTTTGTTGAGTACCACAACAATTGGAGACACACTGGTCGAAACAATTATCTCTGTAATAATAATGAGATCTTAATCATTATCAAGAAATTTATTTACAAGTTGAAAATGATCAAAATCTAGATTGATATAGATAGATGTGAAGTGAAGTAACTTTATCGTAAAGTTTCTCAGGGCTTATTATAGATAAAAATCTTGATTGCGTAAATCGATTACTAATAGGTTGGAAAAGTAAAGTAAGAAATATTAGGAGCTTAGTGTATTGAATAAACTTATTTGTCATTGGTAGAGCCACTGTTGTCAGCAGAAATTCATAGCCTTGACAGGGTTACCATTTGACCAAAACGAATCGGTATCCCATCCATATAATAATAACCTTATAGAGGTAATAAATCTCTTTTCATTTTTTTTTTTTTTTTTTTTTTTTTTTTTTTTTTTTTTTTTTTTTTTTTCCTTAAAAGCCATTATCATAGTTTGGTGGCTAGATGATGATAATGTCATTCACAAGTTATAATAAAATTGAACAAGCCGGCTCGTAATGAGACCTATTGTATTGTAGTCTTGTGACTATAAGCCATCATCTTGGTGTGGTTGCCAATAGTGATAATGTCAATGTTATTAGTTTCCTATGAACATGATAAGCAGGCTCATGATGAAACTTCTTAACTTTTAACTTTTTTATCTTTTTGAATTACACTCTAAAAAATTTAAAATTAATGAATGAGGTGGTTTCAGTTACTCCTTAAGAGTTTTGGATGACCATTTGAGTTAAACATGCTAGGGTTTCATAATAATAATTGCTTTTATAAAAATAACTTTTCGAGACCAATTTTAAAACAACTAGATTTTTTTATGAGTTTTCAGCCAAAATATTTCACAATTAAATAGTTATTGCATTTCAAAGTTTTAAAATATATGCAATACTAGATTTCAATTTACTATTTGCTTTCCAAATTGTCTCTTGAATATGACAAAATTTGAATAATAAAGAGAAAATTCCAATGTATACTTCAAAAGTGTACTACTTAACATCTAAAAACTAACTTGAATATAATGTTTTTTTACATATGATACAAGAGAACAAATGTTCTTTCTAGGAAAAATATTTTTTGAGAATAAGTCCAGTGACAAGAAGAATTTCTTTCTTCCCTTGCAAGTCTTGCAAGATAAAAGTTGATGGACCTATCTTCTCAAAAATATGAAAGGGACCAAGATAGAGTTTTTGAAATTTGATATGTTTTCCTTTATCCTCATGCACTTTATCCCATTTCAAAACCAAGTCTCCAATTTCAAAATTTTTATCTTTGACTATATTTATATCAAATGAAGCTTTAACCAACGATTGATTGTGGGCATGGACATGTTTGGATTTAGTTCTTTATTCCTCCAATTTAATGATTTGAGACATTTGTAGTTGTAGAGCGGAAGAAGGTTTTTCTTCAATGTATTGTACTAGGGCCAATGAAAGAATAGCTAAATTGGGGGGCAAAATAGCTTCTTTTCCATATACTAGATGAAAAGGGGAAGTACTTATTGAGGTCTTATCAATTATTCTATCAGCCCATAAGGAAAATGTTAAGCTTTATGCCATGTCTTTTTTATTTTGGTCGATAGTTCATTTGATAATTCTAATAGGATTTTTATTAGTGGATTCCATTAAACCATTCCCTTGAGGGTAATAATTTGCAGAATACTTAAGCTTAAACCCTATTTTCAAGGCAAATTCAGTCATTGTATTTCCAGAAAAATAAGAAGCATTGTCAAAAGTAAGAGCATAAGGAAGACCAAATGTGGTAATGATAAATTGATCAATGAGCTCATTAATGCCCTCAGAATTGGCTAGCTTCAAAGGTATTGCCTCTACCCATTTTGTAAAACAATATGTTGCAGTCAAAATGTATTTATGTTGTTTGGAAGAATGAGGAACGATCTCACCTATTATGTCCAATCCCCATTGATCGAAGGGTTGTTCGATATTGACAGGTTGTAAAGGCATATATGGTTTCTTTTGTCTTCCCGAAGTAGTTTGACAAATTTTACATTTTCTTACATACATGTGAGTGTCTTTGAAAAAGGTTGGCTAGTAATATCCAACATCGAGGATCTTATGAGCAGTTGTCTCTCCATTGTAATGTCGATCGAACGACCCATCATGAAGTTCATATAAGTCCTTTCGTACTTTAGCTTTTTCCAAAAATATTAACAAAACATAATCATAATTTATTCTAAACAAAACATCATTGATGAGTTGGTATTGATTGGCTGTTAATCTCAAGGCTTTCTTCTTTTAAAATCAAGCTCATATGGAGCATACCCATTTTTCAAATAAAATATTAAGTCCGCATATTGAGATTGAGTATCAACAGGAAATAACTCTACCACTTGATGAATATTACTTGTGGTTTCTTCAGTTGGCATATCATTCATTCCTATAATCAATCTACAAAACCCTTGACCTCTTACAATTTTAGCGGGTTTAATTTCAAGGTCATATTCTTGGAGTGCAGTAACCCAGTTAGCCTTTTTTTCTCCTAACTCTCTTTGAATAATTAATTGACTAAATGCAGAGAAATGCACAACGATTTTAACATGAGTTTTTAAGAGAAAGGGTCTAAAATATTTGATGGCTTTGTAAACTGCAAAGGATTGTTTTTCCACTCCAGAATAATTTAATTCTGCTCCTTGAAAATTTGAGCTAAGAAAAGAAATGGGAGCTTTAATGTTTTGTTTGTTTGGTTGTGTTAAGACTGATGCATATGATAGTTAAGAGGAAAAAGTGTATAAAGTGAATTGATCAGAAAAATTAGGAGTTGATAGAAAGGGAGCGTCAATCACATATTGTTTGATTAATTTGAATGCCTCTCTTTCATTGTCTCCCCATTTAAAAAGTGAATTTTTATTGATCATGTTTTGTAATGGTAGGATGATTTGCAAAAATTCAGGGATAAATCTCTTGACAAAACTAATTTGGCCAAGAAAAGGTTGCATTGATTTTTTAGTATGTGGTAGTGGAATTTATGAGATTGTCTTGATTCTTTCTGGATCGATGCAAATTCCATTTTTAGATACAATAAAACCAAGGAGTTTACCTTCACTAAGAGAAAAAAATGTTTTTTTGGGGTTTAAATAAATTCCATACCTTTTGCACCTTTTGAAGATCTACTTTAAATAGTGCAAATGATTACTTCTTTTCTTTGAATATATGGCAATATCATCCAGATATACCACAACAATTTTATTAATTAAACCCTTGAAAGAAATATCCATTGCTCTTTGGAATGTACCTCCTACATTCATTAATCCAAAAGGCATCTTTTGGTATGCGTATGTTCCCCATTTAGTTCTAAACGTAGTCTTTAATCTATCATTTGGATAAACAAGTATTTGATTATATCCTAAAATTCCATCAAGAAAAGACATTATTTCGGAACCAACAACTGATTGTAGAACCTGTTCCATCGGTGGGAGGGGAAAATTATCCTTTTGAAATGCCTTATTTAAATTCCTAAAATGAATACAAATGCAGATATCACCATTCTTTTTCCTAACTGGTATAATATTAGATACCCATCTCGAATGTCTAATTGGAAAGATGATTTTTTATTTTAAGAGTTTATTCAACTCTTTTTTTATTTGATTTTCCATATTTGGGTGAATCTTTCTAAGTTTTTTTTGAATGGGTTTGACATCAGGTATCATAGGGATAATGTGTTGAATGATAAAAGTATCGTATGTTTTGAGATCTCGATAATTCCAAGCAAAGACGTTTTTGTATTTATTTAACAAATGAATAAATGAATTTCTTTCTTGTGTTGAGAGCCCAAGACCTAAGTTAATGTTTTGAGGATTACTATATGATCCTAGGTTAACAAGTTCAAATCTCAAAGTTGAACTTTGAATTTTTCCATTGCTGACCTTTTTGAATTTATCTTTTAAGCCATAAAGATCCTCAAAATTAACTACAGGCTTTGGCAAGGCATTTTGTTCAGCTGATTTATTTAATTGCTTGTCATGTTCATCTTCATCAATTACTTGATCAAAATAAGACTCTTCAGATGTTAAAAAGTCAAGGATATCTTCATCATCATTGAATACTCACTAGTTGGTGACGTTATTTGGAATGGAAGGCTGAAAAATCAATTCTAAAGAAAATCTATCTGGACTAAAATCTTCAGGTGGAATCAATTTAGATGCAACATTAGCTAAAAGATCAACACTGACATTCTGTAGCCTGGGTATTGGAGAAATATTAATTTCAATGAAATGTGAAGTTAGATTTTAGATTAAGGATTGATAATGTTTGCGATGATTAGAAACACAATGAATATTATTTCTTACTTGTTTTATAACTATTTTTGAATCACCAAAGACTTGAAGGTATTCAACATTAAGACTTATGGCTTTATGTAATCCTTCTACTAACGCTTCATATTTTGCTATACTATTAGTACATTAAAACTCTAATCTATATGCTAGCATAGTTTTTTCACCATTAGGGCTTACCAAAATACATCCAACACCTGCACCATCATTAGATTTAGAACCATTGAAATAAAGTGTCCAAAATAAAGAATCTTGCTTAATTATAGGTGAATCTACAATATTAATACATTTAGTAAAGTCTGTTTGTGAAAAATTTGCAACTTGAGATAAAACAGAATTTGCTAAAAAAGGAGATATTGGAGTAGTAAAACTTCCAAAGAAAGATTCTGAAGAATAATTTCCAAGGATATTGTTGGAGAAAACAACGGGATCATTTCCCTCATCTAGATCAATAACTGTGTATTTCATATGCTTGTCTCTATCCACTCATATCTGATTTGGTTTACGCTTGTAAGGAAGCCATATATGTGACCAATCTGGGGTAGAATAATCGTGCAATTTCTTATAGAAGTCTCTGATTAAAGTAAGACCATAAAATTTAGGAAAATCATCAATCAAAATATTGATAATTTGATATAGCTTTGAATTCGAGGATAATCTTTTTAAAACTGAATTTAATTCTCCCAATACCTTAACCTTTGTTCTATCTAATTGCACAATTTGGACAACCGAATTTTTAGGCATAATGTTCAGCTTGAGACAGACTGAATATGGCATAATATTTGAAGAAGCACGTCAGTCTATTAAACAACTGTGAACATTCTTGTTAAAAATTTCAAAGGTTAAAAGAAAAGGTGGGGTATGGGAGTTGGACCTGTCTCCAATTAGAATCACATTGGAAGCATCAATTTTATCTGGAGAGCTGCTTGGTGGCTTTCCTTTTCCCAGTGAGGCTTTAGCAGCTGACAGAGGATATGTAGGAACAACATTTAATTCCTTTAGCAATATTTTTTGTTGTTTCTTGAGCTTGCTTACCTCATACATGGAAATATTAGCTTTATCTTTATTCATACCTTCCACAATATTAAATTCTATATCTTTATCGGAAATAACAAGAGTTTTAGATGTAGAAGGGAAATTAGAAGAAGATGGAATGGATTCAAAATATTTGGGAGGAGGCTTATTGGTAGCATTTTTATCTTTATTAACAGGACTTGTCGAGTTTTGTTTGTGATTTGATGATGGTGAATCAACAGATTTTCTACTCCTAGTTTCTAATGGCAAAGCTTCTCCCTCCTCCTCATTATTTGATGTAGTAAGAACAAAATCCCATAATCAATTTTCTTTTAATAATTATTCTTCTTCAAATTATTCTACAGATAAAGCTGACTCTTTGTCTTCCTCTTGATCTGATTCAACATTAGATATAATATTAGGTGGTTGAGACAATGACAGTTGAGTTTTCTTAAGCGGTCTAAAAGATATTTTTGGAGTATCTGAGACCTGCTTTTTAATTTCGACCATTTCGTTTGACATTTTTTGAGGACTTTTTGAAATCCTTCTAAATCTAAAGGGTTTTTGGATGTTTTTTTTCTCTCTCTCTCCCTTCAAGAATGGTTTTCTTGTCTAAGGGTAAAATCCTTTTTTTCAACAGATAAAACTTCTTTCATGTTGTCACTTAAAGTGATTCTATTAGCTCTATCTATGAATATTGCAATATTAGAGGGAAGTGCAGATATATGTCATTCTATTTGAACATATTCACAAGGTTGTGAAGTTTCTGGAATTTTGTTAAGCAATTTATTGCACCTAGAATTGAAATCCTTGATCCTTTCTCCTTGATTTGTTTTGAGATTGGAAATATCATTGATTAAAGTAGTTTTGGTTCTATCATCACCAAAATTAGTTGGAAATTTCTCTTGGAACATATTCCAATCATTGATTGAACCTAATGGTAAAGAAAAATACCAGGATCCTACTGATCATATGAACGTATAGGGAAAAATCCTACACACACAATCTTCTTTAGAAACACCATTTCGATTTATGGCTAACATGTAATTTTGTAAATGCTCTTCAACTGGCATCCCTTCATCTGGATTGAGCTTGGGTAACCATCTTTCTGGATGTTTAGGTAAAGGATTAAGGGGAGCATGCATGTTAATTGCACCTGGATTGGTCCAAGATCTATTTTCCATAATGGGAACATGAATAGAAGGGTTTGTGATAGTAGAAGAGGCTGATTGTGTGGAAGGAGTAGCCTCTGTGCTATTGTTTCTTGAACTAGCACCAATTGATTGAGAATGGAGGGTATGAATAGGAGGATTGATCGGATGAAATGAAGGTGTTTGTGGTGAAGTAGCTGATAAAATATCACTAGTGGATGACTGCAATTATGATTTCTTCGTATTTATTTGGTGAGAGGGTAAGGGAAACTCAAATGGAGTAATTCCAAGTTTCTAACTTTGGGATCAAGTCAAAATACGAGAAGTGGGAAAACATGATGATACACTTCCTTCAGATATTTCAGATTATTGAGGCCCTTCACCTGAAATAGAAATCCCTTCTAATTTCTAGATTAGGGTCTGAACTTATGGTAGCTCTTGTGAAGGAGGTTGATTTGACGTCTTAGGGTTTATGCTATGATATTTTGTGGCTGCTTTTGCAACTTCCGATCTAGATGTAGGAGATTTAGAATGAGATCTAGAAGTTGGGGAAGATTTTGAAGGAGAACGACTCTTTAGATGACCTTTTGATTTGGGATTAAACCATGCTTCCATTCATAGTCAGGGCTCTCCTTCTAGCACCAAATTTTTTGAAAGCTAGAATATCTGTGCCTCAACATCGAAGAATACCACTTGGTCGGGAGCTTAAGGCAACTCCTTCTCCGTTAAAAATGGTGTGTTCGACTAGGGATAAAGGGACCAATTTCCCGTTTTAAAGAGATATAATAGAATAATATCGAACAAACTTAGACTAATGGAATGATCCAAAAGAAAAGGATAATATCACTAATTAAACTTACCGTAATTAAACTTATCCTAATTACTTCCTAGGAATAAGATTTCTGTATATGTAATTCATAGAAAGATTTCAAAGCATGCAACAATATAGATCGTTAAACACTTAATGAAAATAAAATAGAAATATAACTAAATTAATTAAATAGTTAATCAATTTAGTTGATTAAAACTCAATCACATATAAGAACTTGTTATCTCATATATAACCACAGAAGATACAATCCTGCACATCAATAGCGACAATGTATGACTGTATTCAAAGCATTTGTATAATGAAATAATCTGTAATAAATTTACTATCTATTTCAATGAAACATAGCAACAATATAAAGATAATAATACCCGATACATCATCACTGTGCTAAAAAAAATACAGCTTCGTTCTGCTTCTCAGTAAGATAACTTTGGATTTAAACAATAGTGCAAGTTCAAATATGTCTTTCAAAAATTTAGAACCTCTTTCTAAATGCATGAAAGGGGTTTAAATAGCCTATTAATATTACAAAAATCAAAGCTAAAGATAACATCTGTTGCAACAAGAAACTCATGACTGTGCTCTAGGTTGATTCTACATCTGTTCTCCGAGTCCACATATATTTGTCATTGGCTTTAGCTGGGGGGGTATGAATTTCCTGTATACACATCTGCCCCGTGAATACTGCATAATTAAGTGTTGGAAGGAGTTGGATCGTTGCATTAGATAGACACCTCAACACTAGCCACTAACTATGTGACATCACCAAGAAATATCAATAACCTTCAAGGTTTATTTTTGATAAAATCTGAATATCTTCAATCCTTTTGTTGGACGCTTCTTGCCATGATTGTTTCAAAACTTTGACATCTAGCAAAGTGTCCTTTGGGCATTCTTGTATTATATTGGCCTACAACAAAGTATCGTTGATATATTTGGTGAAGTTTGAAGCGAGATTTATAGCTTTGATAATAGCCATTTATCCCTGTCTCATTTTGTTGTCCTAGTCACTGAAAACAATATCTTTTTGCAATTCTTCAATTCGAGGGAGATTAGCTGATCTCCCTTCAGCACTGTCTTGCCAATCTATATGTTCAAATATTTTTTCTTAAATTTTCTCATAAAATTTCCGTAGGTCAGACCACTGATTGACCAAAGCATCACTCGTTTTGCACAAATCATGCATTAAAATTAACTTGTGACACAATATAACTTGTTGTTTGGTAAGGAGAGTGTCTAGCTCTCCTGCTTCCTTTTGAACTTCATTCAATTATGGAATCTCTTTCAATTGGCTAATCTTTTGTTTCAACTGTTGTAGTTTTTCATCTTTGTCTTTGACTTCAAATTCAAATTGTAGTTTTAAATCATTAAAACCTTTTTGTAACTCGGCAAGTTTTACCTGCCATTGCTGGTAAATTACTTGGCTTTCATTATGGAAATCTTGTTTTAACTGCAAAATCCTCTGGTCTTTTTCTTTTAAATGCAGTTATACTTTTGATGCCTTGTCAATAGTGGCAGTAGCATAATCTCCTATGAATTGTGAAATTCAATTAAGTTCTTCATTAGGAGCTGACTTAGTTCCCTTCCAGAGAACTTGAAAAGGAGTGTCGCTTAAGACTGATGATTGTTCTTGATATAACTTTATCTTTTTTCTTGATCTCCTCATTATTGCTTTATGTTTGGGACTATAAAATACATCCAGAGGGGGAACTTCTTCAATATTCAACACTATCTCAGAAGTAGGAAATGTCGGGATAATTTCCATATCATTAGCAACGATAGTTTTATTAGAAATATCACCAACACTAGTTTTCTCAGGAGTCTTAGGAACAATATTTGCTGCGGGAATTTCAATAGTAGTTGTATTAGAAACCTCAGTTGTAAACGAGGTTGTCCCTTTGTTTTCTAAATTTTTCTCTGCTCTTGTGTTAACTGAAGTATCCACATCTTGAGTCTCTTCGGTAGACAAAATGCGATAAAACTCTTCCCATACTTTATCCAATTTATTTTCTTCTTTGACCTTTATTGCCTATTCAATAGTTGTTGTAGCTATTTCTAAGACTTGGCAAATGATTGGATTATTTGATGAGGAGGTTGATGTATTTGCAACCTCAAGATTTTGCCGACACTGTCTTAGCAAAATTTTCGGCAGATGAGCTCTTCTCCGATTATGATATTGATTAAACTTAACGAATTCTTCAGGAGAAAAATGTTATGTCACCATTATTTTAACTATAGAATAATTTGGGACCATCTCAAATAAATCATCAAAATCATCAGACTCATTTGAAAATTTCCTGATCCTTGCTTGTGCCATCACATCTTTAGCAATGCCATTGGGTTCATATTGCTTGTTTGGAATGGTAGGGAAACTAAAGGCTTTGATTAGGTCAATTTCAAGATGAGCATGATTGAAATTTTCCAACGTGTAAGTACCACAGGAAATAGGAAAAGGGGGCCAAATGGTTTTCTTGGCTTCTTTAAGCGTTTTAGTTAAACCATGACTCACTATCTCATGGGCAATTTCTTTGGCTAATAACTTGTCTGGAACAAAATGGGGTAAAACATGAAGATGAGCAATGCTGCAAAAAACTCAAATGTAGGTAAATGTTTCTTCCCCAAACCAATTTCCTATTGGTTTTAAGTCCTTATTAGCTTCAGAGGTGAGTCTAGGTGATTCGCTGCCAAAGACCTCTTGGTGGATAGGGAGGATAATTTCATGATAAATTTTATATAGATGAGCATGGTATTTGGTTTCCCATAGGATATCGAGATAAACATGTATAGGGGTAGGATACTAGACTATCCATTTCCATCCTAGAGATGGGAAATCATAAGAAAATAAAATAGCGTCCATGATATAGGAACTCATGAAGAAAGGAGGAGCAGTTCTCTCAAGGACATTGCACTTCTGCCTGTAATTGCGGATTTGGGTGGTCAAATTTTTGGACAAAATATTTTCCCAATCCATGATATAGCTGTTAACAACGACTTCTATTAATGGCACCCATTCCTCAGAGAATTTTTGCGTATTGGTGTAACCATAGAGTCAACACATCATAACAACAATGTGAGAGAAAGGATCAACAACAAAGGCTAACGAATACATACCCTTATCTTCCCACTTGTGTTTGCTTGGGTATCTTCTCCATTCTTTGATAAGGTTTGTGGGGTTCAGATTCTCATGCATGAACGTCTAAACAAATTGAGTATAAAGCTTCTTCTATGGCAGTGACACACGATACATTTTCCTTAAATCTTCAGCTCTGAAAGATCCAAACATGGTCTTCTTTGAAGTCATAAAGACTCAGTTTGTGAAGTCTAGATGGTCAATGACCCATCTTACGATGTCTGTGTAAGGTAGAATCTTAGGACGAGCAACAATTCTGTGTAGAAACGAATTAGCAATGTCATTCCATGGAGTGATAACTTCTGGGGATTGAGCGTCGGTAGTAGCACTCTGTTTATCTACTACTCTTGGGATTTCTTCTTTGAATAGTTTATATATGACCTCCCAGGAGGAAGACCCTGCATTTGGAGTGCATGTAGTATCTGTAAACAATGGAACCATCTCAAGAATTTCTTCAAGAGGTAAAATTGCTTGAGGCTAAATTACAGATTTTCTCTTTACTTTGATTATCCTTGACATCTCCTATAACTGTTGTTTTTCGGATTTTACCTATAAAAAACAAGCCAAGATGAGCAACAAGAACTCATAAAATGTGAAGAGTCTTATCAATTGAATGCAAGTTTTAATGAAGAAATCCTTCTACACAATATGAAATTATTACAAATCATTTGAAAACCTAGAAAGCATAAACACACATGGTGGCCATTAATTTATGAACATTTGTTCACGTGATGCTGACACTTGTCATTATATTAGAGATTAGTACTATCGACATTTCAATTTTTAGATAATACAAGCATAACTTGTGATTTCGCAATTTCCCGATATTATGTTGGTATGATCTCAAATAGAAATGTGGGATATGCATATCGAAAGTCTAAGAGTAAACAAAATGCGGTATCAACATCTGTTAATTGACAGAATGTGATACCGTTATTTCATGGAGTGCGACATTGTAATTGGCATATCACAATTGGTGTTTGTCAATGGCGTTTTGTGATCAGGAGAAATGCTGTCGGAGAATTTGTGATCAACATTTCATTATCGGTGAGATTGTGATGGTGTAAACTTGGAACTCGCCGACGCCGATATGTCGATAACTACTCATGTGTAGCCTTAGTGGGTCAGGTTTTAATGATATTTCCTTTATTCATTGATATGGCCTTTAGAAACATTTTGAGAATGGTTTTTAAAGGTTTCTTAATGCAAATTAAATCAAATGCGCTTTCTAAGGATTGTATTTATTTGCTAAAAACAAAGGAAATACTCCTAGTCCTAACAGGTTTTATTTTAGCAATATATCTATTTTTTGAAGACTTTCTTGTTTGATCTATAAGGGACAAATAATGAAAAATCCTATTTTATGGAAACAAGAAAGGATTTATTCTTAAAAAATTAAAAGGGTCCCCATTATTTCCTATTCTAAATCTAGAAATAATGGGGGTTGTTGAGTACCACAACACCAATGTCCAAAAATGTGGACAACTGCAATAGATTTAGAGGGTCCCTTTTTGAATTTATATGATTGGAGATTGTTATTTGTTTGTCGGGTTAGAGATTCAAAGGGTAGAAATGAATTTTTGTTGTGGGTAGCCAAGGTATTGAACAAAATTGGGTTTGTAGTTTCAATCTTTAGACCAAAAAGGTTTTTCTTTTACCTCCAGGTTCAACTAAAAATATTTTTGTCATTTTGAAATCATTTTCATTTCTTGTAGAAAGATTTTTTCTTTGCTTAACATTCTTCACTGCAATCACAACTTTGTAGGGTATAATTTTGAAGTGGAGGGAGATGAC
This sequence comes from Pinus taeda, assembly GCA_000404065.3. Taxonomy (NCBI): domain Eukaryota; kingdom Viridiplantae; phylum Streptophyta; class Pinopsida; order Pinales; family Pinaceae; genus Pinus; species Pinus taeda. The sequence goes on along the minus strand of APFE031127741.1, from coordinate 76,493 downwards.
AATGTTGTTGAATATGAAGTGAGACAACTATAGCTATAGGAAACCCTAAACTCAAATCCTTTCAATTGTAGAAACCTTTGCTATGGTTTATGAGATGTCTCAAAGAACTAAAGAAATAGTGGTGGTTATGAGGAATTAAAATGAAATATTTGTGGAAAATATTTTAAGGGTATATGCACAACAAACCCCCAAACTCAAAGCCTTTCAATTGTAGAAATCCTTTTCCACGGTTTATGAGAAGTCTCAAAGAAAAAAATAAATAGTGATGAATTATAATGAAATATTTGTGGCAATGATTTTAAGGGTATATGCACTACAAAGCCCCAAACTCAAAGCCCTTCAATTGTGGAAAGCCTTTTCCATGGTTGATGAGAAGTCTCAAAGAAAAAAATAAATAGTGATGGTTATGAGGAATTAAAATGAAATATTTTTGGCAATCCTTTTAAGGGTATCTGCACTACAATATATCATCATACTCTTGGCATACTTAATTATTGAATGAAGGCACGCCTCTAAAAATTTCAAGAAAGAATTTAAATGACCATGCTTCACATGGATGCTACAGGTTTAGCTGCAAACCAAAATTTGGAGAATTAGAATATGAATCTTAAGAAACCCAGACTTTAAGAGTCCCTCCCAAATGAATTAAAACAATGTTAGTTTTATCACCTTGTTACACTATTGAGAATGTAGGTGGGTCCTCTGCTTTAGAGGGAGGTTCTTACATGCATTAACAATTAGAGAGAAATGTATAATGTGCAACTTAGGGAAGGGAGCTAGAGGTTGTAATTTCTAAATTTATGATGGCTAATGGGATGAAAAAAATGTGAGTCAAGTGCATGAAGTGGGAATAATCAAGTTTATATAGAGGGGAGTGTACATCATAATAGAATTTGGTTACATATCAAAAGCATTAATACTGATGGCATTCTTGTAGATATGCTATCACCCCTGAAGGACTCATCACCTGTGTTTTCTAGTGCTGGAGATGAGTGGATACCCTGGAGGATGTTGGTGATGCCCTCCATCTCTTCCAAACAGGGGACATCTTGGAGATGTCCTTCTTAGAGAAGAAACACTTTGGGATGTCTCTTCTTATGTAGGAATGCCTAAAAATTCCTTGTCCATGGGCTATTTTATGGTGTCAACACTGATTTGATGCCATTTTAATACAACTACATAAAAACTAAATCATTCACCAATTTGAAGCTTAACCTATGTCAAAAAATGTGGACAACTGGAATAGATTTAAAGAGTCCTTTTTTGAGTTATATTCTTGGAGATTGTTATTTGTCTGTCAGGTTAGAGATTCAAAGGATAGCAATGAAATTTTGTTGTGGGTAGCCAAAATATTGAACAAAACTGGGTTTACAATTTCAATCTTCAGACCAATGAGTAATTCTTTTACCTCCAGGTTCAACTGAAAATATTTTTGTCATTTTGAAACCATTTTCATTTTTGGTAGCAAGCATTTTTCTTTCCTTAACATTCTTCTCTGCGATCACAACTTTGTAGGGTATAATTTTGAAGTGGAGGGAGATGACCAGGTTGTTGAATCTAAAATGAGACCACTATAGCTATAAGAAATCCCAAACTCAAAGCCTTTCAATTGTAGAAAACCTTTTCCATGGTTTATGAGAAGTCTCAAAGAACAAAGAAATAGTGGTGGTTATGAGGAATTAAAATGCAATATTTGTGCCAATCCTTATAAGGGAATATGCACTAAAATATATCATCATATTGTTGGCATACTTAATTATTGAATGAAGGAATGCCTCTGCACATTTCAAGAAAGAATTGAAATGACCATGCTTCACATGGCTGCTACAAGTTTAGCTGCAAACCCAAATTTGGAGAATTATAATATGAATCTTAAGAAACCTAGATTTTGACAGTACCTCCCAAATGAATTAAAATAATGTCAATTTTACCACCTTGTTAGACTGTTGAGAATGTAGGTGGATCCTCTGCTTCAGAGGGAGGTTCTTACATGAATTAACAATTAGAGAGAAATTTGTAATGTGCAACTTAGGGAGGGATGCTAGATTTTGTAATTTCTGAATATATGATGGCTAATGGGATGACATAAATGTGAGGCAAGTGCATGAAGTTGGAATAATCAGGATTAGATAGAGGGGAGTGTACATCATAATAGAATTTTGTTACAAATCAAAAGCCTTAATACCAATGAGAAACTTGCATATACGCTACCACCCCTGAAGGACTCATCACCATCTTCTTTTTGGTGTTGGCGATGAGTGGACACCTTGGAGGATGTCGGTGATGCAATCCACCTCTTAAGGAATCTCTTCCAAATAGGGGCCATCTGGGAGATGTCCTTCTTAGAGAGGAAACACTCTAGGATGTCTGTTCTTATGCAAAATTGTCTAAACATTCCTTGTCCATGGGCTATTTTATGGTGTCAACACTGATTTGACGCCATTTTAAGCCAACTACATTAAAACTAAACCATTCACCAATTCGAAGCCTAACCTATGTCAAAAAATGTGGACAACAACAATAGCTTTAGAAGGTCCTTTTTTGAAGTTATATGCTTGAAGTTTGTTATTTGTCTATCGGGCTAGAAATTCAAAGGGTAGAAATGAATTTTTGTGGTGGGCAAACAAAATATTGAACAAAATTCTCTCCAGACTAATAAGTTGTTCTTTTACCTCTAGGTTCAACTAGAAATATTGTTGTCATTTTGAAATTAGTTTCATTTCTTGTGGGGACTACTGGTAATGACTATATATATGAGTGAGTCATGGACTTGTATGATTTCAAAAGTTTAACATTTGTTTCGTACAATTTCCAACAAGTGCTAGGTGTTACTTTTTTATTTCTAACACAATGCTATGTACATTATGTAATTTTTGGTCAATTAAAAGAAGGAGTAGTCACTTAACGAAGTATGATAGAGTGTAATAACTCAATGGAATGAGAAGATTAGACAAAAAATATCTTAGCATAACAATAGGGATCTTGAAAGAATTGAACACAAGCAATGAAGACACAAAGTAGATGAAGGCTAGCAGAGGAAACATGGTAAACACATAAATTACTTTGTTTGTGGACCTATTGCGGATCTGAACTAAATGCCTATAACTAGTCCTAAACAAGGTATTTTCGGGAAAAATACATAGAAAATGAGGTGTTGCAAATGGGGATTACATTTCCCCATTAATATTCAATATTCCCAACTAAACCAATGTATTTCTAGGTTTTTAACAACCACCTAATGGGTGTTCAGTCAATTGCTCGTCTCACTTTCTTTTCCTTTTTTTCATAGCTCAATCCTATTCCTGATCAGTGAGATTTTCTGCCAATGCATCCATCGTACTCTTTAAGTGTTGTATTTTCATATTGAATAATATATACAAATCATGAGGTGTCAAGAGTTTAACCCATGACCACCCGAGGAAAAATACTTGGAGCTTGTTGTTCATGCTGACCCTCTTCAAAAATTTGCTTTTACCTATCTTTTTCTTTGCTATATTCTACAAGTGCTTGTTGTGGTTGAGTCTCCCAATGTTGCAAATAGTCTATTATGTTTACGATTTGTTGATGTCACTCCAAAATTGTAGTATTTTATATTGCACAAGTTGTTTGAGGTCTTTGTATTGTTGATGCTGCTTGACATCCTCTAAGTCACAAATATTTCATCTATTCATCTTCTTGTTTTGATTCAACAATTTGTATTTCGACTTTCAATTTCTGTTGTTACAAACAAATGGTTTGTTTATTGGGAAATTAGCAGTGAAACCCACATTTTTTATTGAAATCCTTTTCAACTAGACTTTCAATTATTGAATTTGGATTCGTTCTATGATGAAATATATCTCAAGTGCACTTCATGACGAAGAATCTTCAAGTTGATTCTTCAATTGTCTAATTTTCTTACCTCAATTATTGACTTCTTCTTGTGTTTGTTCCTGTTATTCAATTTTTAATTGAAACATCTCTTTAATTGTTCAATTTCACTTCCCTTTTGCTACATCTTGTCTCTAACAGTGGTTCAAAAAAAATAGGTGTACTATCCAATTGGTCTTCCACATCCTTTGTCGCATCGTTTAGTTTAAAAAATTTCTTCTCTAGATTAGATTTCAAAGTTTCAAATTTTATTGCTTCATTATGCAATAAATTATATGGTCCTCTATTTCCTTAACAGTTTCTTCTCTTGCCCATATTTCACCCCTTAATTTATTGATTTTCTCATCTTTTTCTTATGTAACTCAGGCCAATTTCTCTTAAAGGATTTTGATTTTTTTTTTTCCTCAGTAAAGGCTAATTCTATTATAGGAAAAACAAAATAGTATTACAAGTTGTTGCTTCATGCATAGGCATATGAGAGCAAACAACATAGCAAACCATCCCATGATTGGGAGGACTAGAAACAGGAGCAAGAAATCTCATAATTGAAACAAAAACCATCATTGGATCAAAGAAGTCTGAAGCTATCAGGATGAGGAGAAAATAAACAGAGAATTGATTGTATTTGCACAGGAGCTACAATCTGCCACTTTTCCAGCAAAGAGAACCACATTCCAGTAGGCCGATAGGGAGTCTGAAACGCCATTCCAAAAAAACGTCAGAGCAAGATCAACAAGAACCAAAACGAGAATTAGGTGAAAACAAAAAAGCCAGGAGGCGTTACCCATCGAAGCCCAGATCCGGAGGTTCCTCAATCACTGGGCAGGCATTGCCAAACCATGGCTCTCCATCTTTAGCCAGGTCACCAGCGCCACTGCCGCCAGGAGGAGGCGATGAGGGATGAGTGTCACTGGAACAACCAACTATGAACGACGAGACAAAAATACCATGCGAGCTGCCACCAGGGGAATGAAATCCATTAGACCTACACCCCTTGCTAAGTTGCTTGCCTCGCTCGTCCTTCAGACCTTCAACAACCAAATTTCGCACATCATCTTGGCTGTCCCCTGTGCCAAGACTACCTTGAGAGAGCGCGCCTGGAGAACTATCACGACCCAAAGGCGGAGCCTCTTCTTCAGCAAAAATGACTGTGAAATTGGCCGAGATAATGGGCCTGTTATGGGAGCTTTGAAACCTGAAGCGAGTGGATTGAAACACATTGTGTGAGAAGGGCCTGCAAGAAGGGCTATGAGGAGGTGAATTGGACTGAGCAGCGGGCAGAGCAGAAGGGGTCGGGTTATGAACGTCAGATTGAGCCCTCTGAGAGTGCCCCCGCCCTCCTCGGCTGCCACCATAACGACTATGCATCCTATGCCGAACCATTATGAGGCCGTAGAGGGAGGAAGCTTTGGACTGGAAGTAAGATAGAGCCTGGAGGACAACAGATAAAAACGAGAGAATGGCTAGAGACTGTCGAATAGGGAGCTCAGGAACAACAACAAGAATCAACAGCAATTCTTTGAAAGCATAAACCTTTTCGATGCTTAGAGGAGCGGTAGGGTATAAGTAAAGATGAGAAAGCGAAGAATAGTTATAGAAAAGGATATTAGAAAACACCATTATTAACCCAACAATTTCCGTGCTGCGAGTAAATCGAGTCTTTAAAGCCCAATTCAAGCAGGATCTAGTTCGTCTTAAGTGAGCCGATCCAGGCCAGGTGGTAGCCGCCAGAGGCCAAGTGGGAGCTCGTTTATCAGTGCCATATGGTGTTTGGCAGGACTGCCATCCTGCATACTTATTAAAACTCATTAATTTTCATTCAATTCACCCGCATCTGGGTAAAGGATTTTGATTTATTATCTTTGAGTTGTTGAGAAATTTTTGATAGACTTCTTTCTTTTTGCACGATCTCTCTGAAGCCTTTTTAAATGTACCCTATGATTTGTAGGGTTTCTCCTAAGTTGGATCAAAGAAGTCCTTCTTTGGAGTTATTCTTGCATGGTTGTTAATTCATTGTTCCTATTCAGCTTCAAATCTATTAGTTCGATTCTCAAGTTGGAAATTATATGTTATAACTATTAAACATGTTGTGTTTTTGTCCCATAGTAAGGCTCTTAAACTGTCATTGGTTGAGTCAACGATTCTTGCATCCTTCTCTTTGCATTTTGGCTTTAGTTGACTGATATCAGTTCCTAATGTTGTAGCCTCTTTTGAGGGCCCTTCTATGTTGTCCCTAAGATACTGTCTGAAAGAAAATATTTTATATTTTGTATCTTTATTAATTCATTAATTATTTCTTGGGATTTTCGATTATTTTGGTAATCTCACTTCATAGGGCAGAAGGTTGTGCTACATCCACTTCCATATATATCATCACAACCCCCTATATCAATGATTTCAGTCTCACTTATCCTAACTCATCCTTATAGTTCTCCATTTCTAACAGCTACAACCTATTTGTGGGTTCTTTCATTGGAAGGTCAAAGGTCTTGTCTAGTATTTTTGCACCTTGTGCTGAACCTCCTTATTCTTTAACACTTCTCCTTCTCTGTCCATATTGACCCTTTGTTCAGTGTAGTCCTCTTCTATAGACCTTTGGGTATCCTTATTTCCACATTTAACTTATACATTCAATTCTTTGTTATATTCTTAGTCATTCAATGGAGGATCAACTATCCTTTGGAATGCATCTTCACTATGGCCCTCTAAATCTATGAGATAAATCAATTGTGAGTTTGATTCTGGCAAGTTACCCTTTCATGCACCTATAAGAGTAAGATTGGCTTGTTTAGCTATTTTTGCCTTGATGGTAGTTTATGTTGTTACTTCTCTTACAATTTCAAGGTCAATCACTTTGGGATGCTTTTCCTCTATCCACCCGTGAATTTCTTCATCATCACCATGAATAAATTTTGCTTCCAAATGGAGTTGCATATCTTAAATTTTGCTTCCAAATGGAGTTGCATATCTTGATAGGTTCTTTACAAGCCTTTCTAATGATCCTTAAATGTGGGTATTGTGATCCAAACTCTCTATATTGATAAATGTTTTTTCATCTGCAGTTGAAGCTTCTACTTTAGTCTCGACCATTTTCATCTTATCATTTATGGTAGAAACTGAAGTTTTATCGGACATGATCTCAAAGAAGAATGTGCTGCAAAGAAGTGATTTTCTCAAAGCGAATCTAGAAGCCCTCAAGGCTTCACATGTTGATGGACTTATGGTTGTTGTATGGTGGGGAATTGTAAAGGCCGAAGGACCAAAGAAATATGATTGGTCTGCCTCCAGAACCTTATTCAATAGTATTCAAGAATATGGTTTTAAACTACAAGCGATCATGTCCTTTCATCAATGCGAAGGTAATGTTGGTGACAAAGTTAACATTCCTTTTGTTGGAAAACATTAATAATTCCAACCGCCTACATTAAATGTAGAGACTAACTTCTTATGGAGAATTTGGCGGAAGTCTCGAGAGCTAGATAGCTTCTTGAAGAAGCCGCTGACTCCAGAAGCTTCTCCACTGTATATAAAAACCCTCATTGGAAATTGAATGAGTAAGTGTTCTGTGTGATTGTGCTTGTGTTGTGTTCAATAAGTTGTGTTTTGTGTTATATGCTGTACTTTCTGATTTGGTATCAGAGCGAGGTGAGGTTGAGTGCTGTAAGTGTAAGGTTCTTGTGTGGGAGTGATCAAAGTTAGAGTGAGAGATCACTGAACCAGTGTGTATGTGTGCAACACAAGTTTTTAGCTTGTTTGACAGAAGAGATCTATGCATTGTCGTGAGAGCGTTATTGCAAGAGGAGTTGCAGAGAAATTTCAGACAGTTCGCTGTGTTGTAGAGAGGGTGTGAATTCGATGTGAGAAATCGCTGCATCAAGGAGGTCTGAGGTCTATGTTGAAGGAAATGAAGGGGCCGAGAACCAAGAGTTTGTCGTTGCAGCTCTTGTCCCTGCCTAAACCACCGCTATTGAAACAAAAAAAAGGGTATATTTCCGGATAGTTTCATATATATAGTGAATGATTCTCATGGATTTTCAATATTGATCATATATTGCAAGGGTTAAATCTTGAATAGATTTTCATCTTTATTAATCCAAACTTCAAGTTTGAAATTTGAAGAGTAGTTACAATGTGTGTGGAGAAGTCTCCTGGCACAGAGGTCAATCAAGGAGACAACATTGGTGCATAGAAGACTCTGTGTTGTGCAGTTTTGGTGAAAATTTGTTTGCAAGTGGAGCCATTGTGATTGTGCAGTCAGCTGGTTCGTGAGCCATTTGCTGCCAATGAAATCTAGCTGAATATTTTCAATTCCCAAGGAGGAGTTGTAGCCCAAAACAAGCGAGTGGGGCCAATATTTTTGTTTTTTAATATTAGCTCTTCAAAGTCCGTTTGGCCAATGATTTGAAAGGTTAAAAAAAAAATCTTATTTCAAAGTTGAAAGGTTAAAGTCACATAGAGTTGTTTATGTTCTCTGAAAAGGCAACCATATTATCCAATGATATTGGATAAAATTTTATGATTTATGCTTGAGGGTTTATATTTGTGAAAATTAGTAATTTTTTTTGGTGATTGGTATGGTGAAAATAAGTAACATGGCTAATGTATTGGCAGAATCTTATTTGTTTGACTCTAACAAGTTAGACGGTGAAAATTATGCAAATTGGAAGTTTAAGTTGTAGACTTTGATGGAAGGAAACAATACATGGACGATTGTGTCTGGAGCTGACGTTAAGCCAATGTCCCCTCAAGCCACAGATGCTGCAATTCAAGATTGGGAGCAATAGGAAAACAAAGCAAAGGTGCTTTTGCGGATGATGGTTAAGGACAACATTATTCCACACATTAGAGAGTGCAAAACATCCAAGGAGACATGGGACACTCTCAAAAATTTGTATGAGATGAAGACTACAAATCGAATATTGTATTTAAAGAGTAAGCTTCTTTCAATTAAAATGGAAGAAAATGAAAGTGTTAGTAATTTTATTTCTAGAATTAAAGATCTAAAGGATAAATTAGGTGACATCGGTGAATTAATATCTAGTATAGACTTGGTTATTGTGACATTAAATGGAATGCTTGATGAATATCAAATATTTATAACTGGTCTTTCAGCTAGAGAGAAGGCTCCTACTTTTGATGAGTTGGCAGGTATACTTATGCAGGAAGAAGAGCAGAGAAGAAGCCTTATACAAAAATCTCCCAATTCAGATTTGACATTGATGGCCAAAGGGAAGCAGTCCTTCAAAGGCAAACAATGGGAGAAAAATAAAGGCAAAAAGCCACAGGTAAAATCATTTCAAGGTACACCTTTACCAAGGACAAATGGCAAATCCAGTAGAGATGATGTGTGTTATTACTATGGAAAACCTGGTCATTTTGCTAAGAATTGCATGAAAAGAAGGTCTGATCAATTTAAACAAAGAAGGAATTCATGAAATTATGTTGATAGAGTTGAAGCAATTAGTCATGACATTAGCAATCTTAAATTGTTTGTGTCCAATGCTGCTTTATCAACAGAAATTGATGATGATAATGCTTGGTTTATTGATTCTGGTGCATCAATCCATGTATCATGCAAAAGAGATTGGTTTGATACTTATCATGAGATTAATAATGGTGGACACATCTATTTAGGAGATAATAGATCACATGCAATTAAAGGATATGGTGATATAAGTGTTATGATGCCTAATGGACAAGAAAAACAAATTCAAAATGTGGTGTATGTTCCAGGGTTAAAGAAGAACTTAATTTCAGTCTCTACTATCACAGATCAACATTTAAAAGTTGAATTTGTGAAATCACATTGTTTGGTAAAGGATGTGTAGGACAACTACAAGGTTGTTGCAAAAGGAATGAGAGTTGGAGGCTTATACAAGTTGGACGTAATGAAGAATGGGCATCAATATTTGGCATCAATGGGCATATCAACTATAGAGCTTTGGCATCAAAGGTATGGACACTTAAATCATAATGACCTAATGTTACTACAAAAGAAATTGATGGTAGAAGGTCTTCTAATTAAGGGTGATCACTTTGAATGTGAAGGTTGTGCACTAGGAAAACAACATAGGGAAGAATTTCCTGTGCATGAAAATAGAAGAAAACGTGAAATACTTGAACTAGTGCATACTGATGTATGTGGTCCAACGCAAACTAAGTCACTTGGTGGAGCATATTACATTCTTATATTTATTGATGATAGCACTAAATACACCTGAGTGTACTTTATAAGAAACAAAAGTGACGCATTTGAATACTTCAAAGAATTCAAGAGTATGGTTGAAAACAAATAGGAAAGAGCATTAAAATTCTTCGATCAGATAAAGGTGGTGAGTACACTTCAGGAGCTTTTATCAAATATTGCAAACAAAATGGAATTATGAAACAATTTACAGTACCACATACACCTCAACAAAATGGAGAAGCTGAGAGAAAGAATAGAACATTAGTTGAATGTGCTCATAGTATGTTAAAAATTAAAGGACTTTCTAATAGTTTTTGGGCTGAAACCATTAATACAACTGTATATCTTAAAAATAGAAGCTCTACTAAGTATCTTGAGCACAAAACACCATTTGAAGCATTTTATGGTTTTAAACCTAAAGTTAGTCATTGGATGCAAGGATTTTGCTCATATTCCTAAAGAGGATAGGAGAAAGTTAGATGCCAAAGCCATCAAATGTATTTTTATTGGATATTGCACTGATCAAAAAGCATATAAAATGTATGATCCAAGTACTCACAAGGTCTTTGCAAGTAGAGATGTTATATTTCATGAGCATGTAGATAAACAAATAAAAGAAGATGAACATAATATATGGCAATCCCCTTATGAAAGCTTTAAGGAAGAGGAAGAAGTTGTGGAATCAACTCAAGTTCAAGAACTCATGGATATTCCAAAAGACACATCAAGGAATCAAAGTCCACAAAGAAGTGATGAAGGCACTCCACAGAGAAGAAAAGGAGAAGGTACTCTACAAAGTAATGAACCTCTAAGAAGGTCAACACGACAGATTCAAGCCCCCATCAGGTATAAAGATTATGCTTTAATGTCTCAAGTAATGACTGTTTTTGAGCCCTTAAATTATGAACAAGCCAAAAATCATAAAGAATGGATGGAAGCTATGAAAGAAGAATATGGCTCTATAATGAAAAATGAAACTTGGCAATTAACAGAATTACCTGAAAATAAAGTCCCTATAGGATCAAAATTGTTGTACAAGACAAAATTTAATGCATATGGTAGCATAGACAAGTATAAGGCAAGATTGGTTGCAAAAGGTTACTCACAAAAAGAAGGTATAGATTATGAAGATACCTTTGCTCCGGTTGCAAAAATGAATACAATCAGAATAATGATAGCATTGGAAACTAAATATGATTGGAAGTTACATCAATTAGATGTAAAGTGAGCTTTTCTAAATGGTGACTTAAAAGAAGAAATTTATCTTGTTCAACCAGAAGGATTGTAAAGAAGGGTCAAGAACATCTTGTATGCAAGTTAAGGAAGGCATTACATGGACTAACACAGGCCCCCAGATATTGGTATAAATCGACAAATTCTTCTTTCAGCAAAGATTTAAAAAAATAAAAATGATCCTAATCTGTATGTCAAGATAGATAGAAATGGGGATATTGTATTACTCTCTATATATGTTGATGATTTAATAATAACAGGGAGCGCTGATAAATTGATTACAGATATAAAAATAAAGTTATCACAAGAATTTGAGATGAAGGATCTTGGTGAGATGCACTATTGTCTAGGTCTTGAAGTATGGAGAAATGATGGAAGAACCTTAATCACACAAAGCAAATACACAAATGAAGTACTAAAGAGATTTCATATGAATGGATGTAAAGCAGTGAGTACTCCATTGGAACAAAATATCAAATTAAGAAGTGATGATGGAACAAAAGAGGTGAATGGAACATTCTATCGACAATCAGTGGGAAGTCTGACTTATCTCACTACCACTAGACCAGACATTGTTTATGCAGTAAGCATACTTAGCAATTCATGGCTAAGCCTCATGAAAGCCATTGGATAGCTGCAAAAAGGGTCATTCGATATCTAAAGGGAACTATCAATTTTGGTAATGAATATACTAATGCTTGTAATGTTGAATCGATAGGTCATTCTGATTCTGACTGAGCTGGAAATCCAGATGACAGGAAATCCACCACTAGATACGTCTTCAATATAGGATCGGGAGCTATATCATGGAGTAGTAATAAACATGCAATAGTTTCCTTATCATCAACTGAAGCAGAATATAAAGCATTATGTAGTGGCACCTGTGAAGCCATATGGCTCAGAAGAATACTTGAAGATGTTGGTGAAGGTCAACAAGAACCTACAGTGATCAGATGTGATAATCAAAGCACCATCAAATTGGGGAACAATCCTGTATGTCATGCAAGGTCAAAACATATGGACACACAATATCATTTTGTAAGAGAAAAGGTCCAATCAAAATAAATTTCTCTAATATACTGTAATACAAATGAGAATGTAGCTGACATATTCACTAAATCTCTTGGGAAGGCAAAATTTGAGTTTTGTAGAAGTAAGTTATGTGTTGTAGAAAATCAAGATTATATTGTAAGCCTAGCTGAGACTTAGACCAGAAGGCATGACAATTAAGAGTATATTTACAGTGTCTTATAGTTGTCATATGGTTGGAATTAAGGGGGAGTATTGGAAAACATTAATAATTCCAACCACCTACAGTAAATGCAGAGATTAGCTTCTTCTGGAGAATTCGGTGGAAGTTTTGAGAGCTAGATAGCTTCCTGAAGAAGCCATTGACTCCAAAAACTTCTCCACTGTATATAAAAACCCTCTTTGACAATTGAATGAGCAAGTGTTCTGTGTTTTGTGTTCAGCATTCTGTTGCGCTTTCTGATACTAATGGGCTACTAGACAATGCATAATGAATAAAGTGCCACCTCAAGGATATTATCTTGCCCACTCTACACACTCTCAATCTTCAAGCAACGACATCAACTTAAAGTAAGTTGAGTTGAAAGAGAATGTCAAGAGAAGAAAAGGCATTGACCCCCAACAAGAGCCCCAAAGTGGCCTGTCACTTTGACAAATTTCTGACTATTCTTTGGCCATCATGATTATCCAACACATGACAATGATGGATAGTTGATCCTAAGCCCACAACTTAACGTTCTGGGCTTCCTTCCAAGGATGAAGATTGTCCTCCTCAAATGGGTTTAATTCTTGCAACATCATGGTCTATCCATTGACTCTTGCCCAATGACCTGGTTGAGAGTTAAGGAAGAGGAAAACTCTCGGTTATCCCAATCTGGTTGTACTGCTATGCCCACATTCACCCCTAGTTTTTTCCATTCACTGCGTTGATAATGCCCCTAGCTTTTCCCATTGTTGTTTTTCTTAACACTGATGCTAGAGATAGCTCCTCACCAGTGCTGTCGCTGGAAATCGGGGGCGATTGAGAGCAATCCCACCTGAAAACATATTTTCAAGGTGAATCCAGAGTTTGAAATGAAATTTGGTAATGCCCCTAGTATTGAGCTTGTAAAGTGGTTAGAGGAAAATAATAGGGTTAGTAATCAAGTTCCTTTCTTCCTATGGTTCCTGACTAAGCAACTTCTTGCACAACCAAAAGTGAACAACTCTGTTCTCTTCTCTCTTCTCTCTGATGAACCTGACACTAACTTGTTGTCTTGTTTTTCTGATGCCTGGGTTTACTTGCTATGTCTCTCTGTGTCTCTATTGTTTTCACTTATGGGTTGAAGTATGTCGTCCTATTCATTCCTAAGAGCAGGGTTTCTCTATCCTATTCAACGACAAGAGATATTTTGTTGCGTTGCTATTTAACAATAAGAGAGTCTGTTGCGTTTCTTAAACACCAATGGTAGAGATAGCCCCTCACCAGTGCCGTTGCTGGTAATGGAGAGCGACTGGGAGAAATCACATCTGCAAACATATTTTCAAGGCGAATCAGGAGCTTGAAATGCGGTTGCTGGGAATTAGGGGCAATTGGGAGAAATCCCACCTGCAAACATGGCGCCAGAAATATCCTACAATATGCAACGTGTTCAACTTCCATTGATGAGAGGAGCACTCAGAAAGAATACCATCATAACACAATGGTATCTGTGTCTACAATCATAACTGCAGAGTTGACTGGAAGGTCAAAATCAAAGAACAAGTGTAATCAACGAAAAAATGTATCGGAATCCAGTTTCAAAGAGACTAAGCCATTGGACAGACGCTAACCCCAGTGCCTACATAAACCCCAGGTGTTAAAGGGCGCATGTTCTAAAGCTAAAGAAACCCTTGTGAAAAGAATACAAGGGAACACCTGAATCATCCAGAGAGTGGCGGTGTCGGCAGCAACTCCCCAAATAGCAGCGGTTGTGATGTTTGAGTGTTGAATATGTAATTTCAACGCAGCATTTAATACGCCCAAAATCACCAAAGAAAAACCACAAACCGCCGGTGAGTTTCTCGGACCGCCTTTGCGTGAAGGCAGTTTTCGTACATAGGCTCTCCAAGAAGATATAGAGCTGACGCGTGGCTGTGGCGTGACATCACCCTCTGACAATTTCTCAGAAGGTAAATGTTGGTTAAAAATGCTCTTCCGATATCTCTGTCCGCCGCCCGATTTGCTCCATCAATCTCCGCCGTCGATTGCTCCAAGATGCATACGGGCCTGCATCAAATAAATGTTGCGTGGAGTAATAGTTTTGTTTGACCAGAGTTTTAGAAAAACATTTAATGAAGTTGAATGCTAGTCGTAGATTTTAGGTATAAGTTTTTAATTTTAATGTTTTTAAATTAACGGGAGTAAGTTTCATGTTTCACCGTAAAAGTCAAACAATATATGTAATCTTGTTTTGTTCATTGATATACATGCATTTTGTAATGCAAAGGGAAGTGTAAAAAAAAACAGAACGCGGCAGCGTGAAAATTCCTGGTTGATCCAGTGAAATGAAATATATTTACGCACAGTAGTGCAGTAAATGTTTTTGTTGTTGAACATGAAAAGCAAGATAGGTGCACTCCTGGTTGATCCAGTGAAATGGAATATATTTACGCACAGTAGTGCAGTAAATGTTTTTGTTGTTGAACATGAAAAGCAAGATAGGTGCAGCAGCGGTACAATGAAGGAAATTTCCTTTTGTTATGTAATGAAATGTAAGGAATTACATTTACAACAGTAAATGTAAGAAATTTTTTTTACAACAGTAAATGTAAACAAAAATTTACACACAGCTGTGTAATTTTCTTTTGTAAAGGGAGGCAGAGTATTTTGTTTTTAAAAGAAATGTTTTGGTGAATCCCTCTCAGCATAGAGGATGAATATGTATCAGTGAATTTGTTTTAATGAATAGAAATCTTTTTATGGTGGTGCAATACTCTGTTCTCAGTAATTTTTTTTTTTTTTAAAGCTTCCCTGTGCAAAAAGGATCCTGGAGTAAAGGAAACAGAGCATTGCCTCTGTGTGCTTGAATTTTTGTGTTTTTGGGATTTTACCAGAAAAATCCCCAACAGTGGTATCAGAGCAG